>CAUYSK010075965.1:0-19252 GCA_963575035.1 Avahi laniger
CTGGTTAGTCGATTACAGCGGATGTCTGCTGCAACCAATTGGATGAAATGGTGAGGATGCTTGCGATTAAGCAGCCGAGATTGGTCAATACAGACAGGCCAGTCCTCTTGCAACAACACTGCTCAAGCTTCAGAGCCTAGATTTGCAAATGCTCTGCTGTGCACTGTATTCACCAGACCTGCACCAACTGACTACCATTTCTTCCAGGCTTTGGACCACTTCTTGCAAGGAAAAATATTCAATTCTCAGCAAGCTATGGAAAACACCTTTCGCAATTTCATTGCCACTCATTCTCCAGGCTTCTTTGCTGCTGGCATAAACAAGCTACCATGAAGAAGGCAAAACAGTGTTGATAGTTTAGGCGCATACTTGGATTAATTGTACTGCTTCTTGTTTGAGATATAATAAACTTTTCTTTTGATGTGGACATTTAATATTTAATGACCTAATAGTTTGTCAATGTTTTGACCCCACAAGTCTTATAAGTTAGAAAATGCCTCAAAGGGGAAAATTCTGTAGAATGTCAAGCTTAAGAATATAAGACTAACCTCATTGTACTTCTTTTTTTGCTCCAGAAAGTTTCAGCTGCATTGTATGCTTTTTGCTCTCAAACATTTTTTGTGTGCGGTGGTGGTAGCAGTGATGGAGGATAAATTATTCAGCTTTCCTGGTAGCTTTCTTTGGCCAGTTTTATCTGTGCCAATCTATGCCACCATTAGTGGAAGCAGAAAATTCCCTGCTTGCTTTCTAAAAGAGTAATTTTTCTCATTTTACCTTCAAACAGTTCTCATTGTCTGCTTCATAAAAGTAGATGGATCTGGATATGCACATAATTACTGAGGATACCATGCTGGTTTTTCATAACTTCTCATCACAAGGTCAGAACAAGCTCTCACTGAACACTGCTACATTTAAAAATCAACAGGTGTCTTTGGTGATAAATGAGAACTGATGAGAGACCACCATGAGAGTTTATATTCATCTTTAATGGACTAATTGTTCAGCATTTTAAATTATCATTAATTTCAATGCCATTAATTCTTGATTTTATATGCCACACTTGGCCAGGAAGAGGATAGATTATTGAAAACTACAGATAATCCAATGTCTTTTGGGCCATTAGTTTTAAGCTTTTTCTCCCAACTTTTTTTTTACTCAGAGATTGTACTGTACATAAATATATTCCTGTTCTAGAGGACACAAACATTTTCTTATTTGGGAAATAAGAAAATTCCCAAAGACAAAAGGGATACAAAAGTTAAAAAAGCTGGAGCCTTAAAAAATCTACAAATGAAAAAAATATTTCCAATGTGAAGAAGAATTTTTGAAGTGGCTACTATGTACCAGGCCCTTAAGATATACTCTTAATCCTTACTGCAGCCCTTTGAGGATGATATTGTATCCATTTATATATTAGAAAACCCACCCAGTGAGGTTAAGAAACTTGATCAGAGATATCTAGCTAGTAGGTGGCATTCCTGGGTAAAATGAAGTAAACTTATTTCCTATCATTAACAGGAAGATTACAGCCTTTTTGTTTTTATTCCATTTGAATAAAAGGTCAAGAAGAATATCCACCAAGGCTTTAAACAGATTAAAAAGGCCATCTTTCAATACTTATTTTCGAACTTTATTTTTAGTTGAAGTTTTTATTGAGAAAATTTTAAATTCATATGCAGTTATAAAAGATAACAGAGAGATCGCATGTCCCTTGAATCCTTTTCCTCCAATGGGATCTTGCAAAACTATATTACAATACCATACCTAGATTAATGTCAGCCCACTGGTCTTATTCACATTTCCCCAGTTTTCCCTGTGCTCATTTGTGTGTGTGTGTGTGTGTGTGTGTGTGTGTATTTAGTCCCATGCAATTTTATCACATATGTAGGTTCATATAGCCACCACCTCAGCTAAGATACAGAATAGTTCCATCACCACAAGGATTCCTCATGGGACCCTGTTGTAACCACTGCCCTCCCTTCCACAGTTCCCTCATCCCTGTCAACCAGTAATCTGTTCTCTATTCCTAAAATTTCATCACTTCAAAAATGTTACATAAATGTAATTTATAGTATATAACCTTTTGTTATTGGCTTTTTTTACTCAGTATAATAATGTCCTAGAGATTCATCCTAGTTGTTACATACATCAATCATTTGTTCCATTTTATTGCTGAGCAGTATTCCACTTAGGGATTTGCTACAATTTGGTTAACCATTCATCCACTGAAGGATATTTGGGCTGTTTCCAGTTTTTGGCTTTTATGAATAAAACTGCTGTTGACATGCTTGTATAGGTTTTTCTATGAACACAAGTTTTCATTTTTCTGGAATAATACCCAGTAATGCGTTTGCTGGACCATATAGTAAATGGCATTTTTAGTCTTAAAAAAACTACCAAACCATTTGCCAGAGTGGTTACACCGTTTTACATCCCCACCAGCAATGTATGAGAGATTTAATGTCTCCACATTCTTACCAGCATTTGGTGCTGTCACTGTTTTTATTTTAGTTTCTCTGCTGGGTGTGTAGTGATATCTTACCATGGTTTTAATTTGCATTTCCCTGATAGCTAATAATGTTTTCTCAAGCTTTTTATATTTATTTTCATATTTTCATTCTCTTTTTTAGTATTGGAAGAAACTTGACTTTTAAAAATCCATCCTCATATTCTTTCCTCCATTGATATTGTAGTTCCTCTTAACTAAATTTCTTAACCCAACCTTAGGAAACCATCACTAAATTTCCTTATTCAACATCGCAGTTATCATAAAGATGCTTTAACAGATATTGCATTTATACCTTTCCTTTGAAAACCTTTCTAATATGACAAATTTCAAACATACACTAAATAAAAGGAAATAATATAATGAACTCTCATATACCCATCACACCAAGCTTCAGTAATTACCAAAATTTTGCAATATTATTTCATCTATTTTTCCATTATTATTTGACAAAGTATTTTTAAGCAAACATTCACATCATATTATTTTACCCACAAATCAATACTTTTTCTAATGAGGATAAGTTATGAGATTGCCTATATTAAAGGACATAAGCTGGTTGTGGAGCAAAAGTTCCAAATGCTTTCTTTTTGTATTATTAAAAATAAAATTAGCATTTGCAAAATATCTATTTGGCAGCTGAACACCTGAGAATGTTTTATTGATTTTTTTATCATAATTACTCTTTTTCTGGACTATACATATAGGTTCTATACATATGGTTAGAGTGATAGATCTCTTCTATGGTCTGGATAAAATAAAAAAACATATCTTACTAATTGGATAATCATATGAGATAGATCTACTCTACGTATAGAGCAGTTTTTTAAAATGATGTTACATTCTCATTTTTTTCCTTCTGCTAATAGAAAGCACTTTTAAGTTTATGCCTAAGTTAACTTTTTGTAAATATGTTCAACTCTACCACCAGCTCAGATGTCCTTGGAACATTTCTGCTTTTCCATGATATTATAGATAACAATGAGGTCATTTCACAATTGCTTCTTTTGTGAAAAATACAGCTGGCTCAGTTTGGTTAGCAGCATTCTCATTGCTGCACTTCCTGAGTCACCAGAGTATTTCAATTGACCTCGTCAGAACAGATTGTATCTATGTAATATCCTTCGACAATAAAACCTCTATAATCAAATGACTACAATTGCCACTGAGTGGTATGGCCTTTACTTTGGACCAGGATCATTCTATTTCACATTCTTTTAACAACTCTATTATTTCACTGAAACTTTAAAGTTCAAATTCTCTCAAATAAAGCATAAGTGATGGTTGATTTCTGTCCTCTAACCATTCCTTACCCAGAGTTGTACATTGTGGCAGAATTCCTTTCATAGTTTTTCACAGATCATAAATTATTATACCTGGTCTTCATATTGTTTTATGTTTGTTTGTTTGTTATTGTCAAGAGTCACTGTAGCTTCTTTTGAAATATGTTTACACATTTTACTGAACAACCTGTGGTATATTTAAGGATGTGCTGAACAGAAGCAAGTATGTAATAGTAATGTAATCTCAAAACCCTTCAAAATAATCTCTCATCATACTCATTCTTTTCCTTCATTTGAAAACTCAACACAATCATAAGTTAACCCTTAAGAGTGATTATTTGATTAAGAGCTATTTCTCTCCACTAGACTATATGCTCCATGAAGGGGGGACCATACCTGATTTCTTACTGGCATATCCGTAGCAGTAAGACAGGATGGCTCACAGGAGGTGCTTATGTCCATTAGCAATTTGTTGCCTTTCATCTCCAAATCCACCCTTCATTGCCTGTTCCAAGATAGTAGAGATGTGTCCTGCAAATGGCTCTCCTTTGCTAATTGGCTCTATATTTAGCTTGATCAGTAGAAGGTGGTGAAGAGACACTGGAGGAGGAAGAGGTTCCTTCTCTAGTTCTTCTCTTGCCAGGGTCCTGCTGCTCACAATTTCTCACTGTTCAGCTCCTGCAGCACACAGCGTCTCTAGCACCCAGCAACTGCAGCATAATTGGCTTTTCCCATGTCTGGCTCCCGCAGTGTGTGGCAGCCAAGTGGGCCCAGCAGCCAGCAGCTTCCCCCAGCACTCTCTCAGGTGGCTGTACAGTGGAGTGCCCCCATGGCACCTCCTTGTGGCAATTTCTGAAGTGTAGCACTACCCCTGGGGACAGTGTCCTCTTGCACCTCAGGGGCATATCTAGAAAATTCTGTTGGCATGGCCCCCACAATGACTTCTCTGCTATCCAGTGAGTCTCAACCATGTGCTTTCCAGCAAGGTCTGGAACTCAGTCCTGGAGGCCTATTTCTTGGATGCTCTATTTCAATGCTAAGTGTAATGGCTGCTCCTTATAGCTGTTATTTTGCTTAGAAGTCTCCTTACTTCTTATTAGCCAAGCCCTCATCACCCCAAACCCCTGTTATAGTTAATAATTCTTTATGTTAAATACTAAAATTTCCCTATTCAACTTACTATGTAGTTTGTCTCCTGATTGGACCCTGACTGATAAAGTGCTCAAAAAATATTTGTTGAAAGGAAATAAGAAAGGAAGGAAGGGAGGAAGAAAGAGACAGAGAGATCTTAACTGTTACTGGTATATCCTAAGCAAGTTGTGTGTTGTGTTTGTTTGCTGTTATTGTTTGGAATTACAAATTTAAAAAGACAAACTAAATGTTTTCTGAATATGATCCTATACCACTGAATTCTTTTTTATTAATTCATCCACTCTTTAATTAATTCATTAATTAATTCACTAAAAATTTATTGAGCACCTATTGTTTGTCAAGCATATGCTAATAGGTTTCTTGGGATATTAAGTTAAAAAATCTACAAAGAGAATCCAGACTATAAAGCCTGTTGAGAGGACACTGGTACTTTGAGACAGGAGTCTGCCAACCTCCTCATTTGCCAGCAAATTAGTAAACTCCTCTTTCCTTCTCCTCAAACCACTTGTCCTTGTTCTTCTGATGTGGCCTCAAGGACAAGTGCAGAACTTTTGGTAACAGAATTTGGCGTCCCTGGGTGGGTCCCACTGGTGCTCTGCTGGAATGGCACCCTGCAACTGTTGGAAGAGGAGGGAGCAACCCCAGGTCAAAGCTGTGGGTCTTTGTGGGTAGGAGCAACTTCTTTTCAAGGTGAGAGAGCAAGGCATGGCCCCTGCAGCTGCTGGAGCCTGTTTTAGCTCTGGGGTTCTCCCGTCTCCATCTTTCTGAAGTAAACGTGGCTTGGCGCAACATGAACTGAGTTGAGGAGAAGGAAAATGATTTGGGAAGTTTTTTGAAAGACACAGCCATTTGCAAGTAAAGTTCCCTAGGATGCTGAGACCCTGTTTCCACCCATATGGGGAGGGGTTCAGACCTCCCTGCCAATTTGGTGTTGGAAATCAAGAGCTTGAGTGGAACTAGGAAACCTGGTTTGGATTGAGCTCATTTGTGGTTCCCAGGGAACCAGGGGGGATTGGTAGATGTTGGTTCTTTTGTCTGAGAGAATTTGGTTCTTGGTTTGTCCCCTTTTGGATTACGAGATGCTAATTCTCAATTGAAAATTTGGTTCTTATGTACTTGAGTATCTGTAATATATGTCTTTAATAATGATATTTGAAATTTTACACAGATAATCTTTTATATTTAAGATAGAAATTGCATGTATGGAAATGATGGGAGTGAGGGGGAGGGTTAGGAGGACACAGAGACATATCTGGGAGGCATATCATGATAAAAAAAATTACATAATAAACACTTGGACTGCTGGGGAGAACTTTTTTTAAGCACTTATTTACATACACACTAATATAATTACCAACTCATATTCGTAAAGGAGCTCCCTAAGGATCTTTTCCTATGCAGTTGGTACCATACGTACTTGAAAATAATGATTTTTTAAAACATTCTTAATTCAGACATTATACTAATTCAGAAAGTCCTTAGAGGACCCCTCCAATTCACTGATTCTAAGATGAACACTTTCCCACCTTTTAACATCTCTGAAATTAAGATGCATCTCACAACTGATGGCATTGACAATTGTCTTGGTGCCTTCAGCTTCTAGCTTTCCTGCTGCTCCAGTGGAGGCACTGAGGTCTGCACCTGATCCCCACCCCTCCCACCCTTTCCCTGACCTGATCCCTACCCTGACCCTATTCCTCTGACCTGTTGACCCCTCTTGCCACTGGGAAGCCCCTGGATCCCAAACACACAAACTTCAAGACAGTTGGATTTCCTTGAACCATGAACCACTTGTGGTGCTTATCAGCTGCATAGAGCATCCATGAATAACTCTTCCTTGCTTTAAATGGGCAAAGAATACTTGGTGAACTCACCCGAGACTGAGGGGAAGTCTAAAAAATCCTAATATGTACACAATAAAATTTCTAAGTGATAAAAAAGCAGCCCAAATCATAGTGTATTTTACAATTGATGGTGTCTTATCTTCAAAGAAATATAACAGCAACACTTAAATGTCACATATGGCATGTGTCTTGCTGAGCCCTAATGCCTCCCCACCCCCACCCCCACCTGCTCCACAGGCTCCAATGCCGTGAGCAGTTTTCTTCTTCTCATGGATCCTGCTTTTCTCATTGGAGAAAACTGAACCAGATCTCACTGAGCAATCCCCTTTCCTTGTCCCCAGTAACATTTATTTTCAGGCTGCCAATATCAGCTTTATCTCTGGGGTTCCACTGAATGAGTCTAAGATACAACTGACTTGGAACGTGGGTGAAGGTTAATGCCAAGGAAACTGAGTTTCAGGAAGTTGTTCAGCCACAAGGATGAGGCAATGCCTGTCAGCCCCTCTGGCTGGTGTCAGGTGAGTGTTGGTACCTATGCAAGGGCTCCATGTGAGCAATTCTGGTAACTACAAGTCTTCCATAGGGACGTTTTGCCTAGTGGGTGGCATAATCCTTTTATTTGGATAACTACCCATTTTCTCATAAACTGGGTTGTGCATAAGAGCTGTGTGAACAAGAGAACAAAATTTGAATACATGTCTCATTAGGTTTAAAGGGTTTGGACCCTGTGTTATAGCTTACCAGAGAGCAAGAAATCTAGTTCTATTCAGGGGATTTAATTCACATCTCATTAACTACCTTGGCAAAATCCAACATTAGCCCTGAAAGGCTAATTTGATTAAAGAACTGACAGACATTACTTCTCTTTGACTAATCAAGTTAATTTTAATGGAGGTAATAATGTCTCCCTGGCAGGTTACTGTGAGAATGAAATAAGCTAGCTAGCATATTCTGGGTGTTTTGTAAATTAAGAAGTGGTAAAGAAATATAGGTGATTATTGCTGATCTCTTTATTCCTGTTACACCATCCAGATCCCCCTCTTGTTTCTTTCCCTTTCTTTTCCTCTGTCTTCCTAAGAAATTTTACCTAATTATTTAGCTGAGGGAAATGTTTTAAGCCTTATCCATGTTTTCAACTAATAAATTGACTTAGTAAATATATTCAGAAATCTACCATGGGCCAGTCATGGAGTTGTTACACAAGTAGACAAGATTAAAAATTTAAAACCACCACTATGTACTCACTTTGAATTGCATGTGGTGCGTACCTGTAGTCCCAGCTACTAGGGAGGCCAAGGCAGGGAGATCACTTGTGACAGGAGTTCAAGACCAGCCTAGGCAATACAGTAAGAACCTTGTCTCAGGTGAAAAAAAAAAAATGTCTGGCTGAGAACCAGTAAGACAACTCTTAACCCACATTGAGTGCACCCAAGGGTTCCAAGGAGCCGCAGATTAAAGGAGCAATCACAGAGACAATTTGGAGAGAGTTGCTGAGCACTCCAGCCCCAATAAAGTAAAATGGGACATGCCACCTCCTATTCCCAAATCGAAACAGACGGGCTGCTAAGGGAACACCAATGTTTTATAAGTGAGCTTCCGGAGCTGTCAGATTTCCTCCTGAAAACTTCAAAGGGTAAGAGATGGAATGCCTAGCTGCTAAGGAATGAGCCAAAAATACAAAATGGCTGTATTGGGCGCCTGGGATTGCATATTTTGTCAGCAGAAATAGGGTGTTTCCTACAAACGGTGGGGCATGCTATGAAAGAGCCAAGACAGAGTGCCTGAGGTACCTTCCAAGAGGACCATTGAAAGTGGAACCTCATTAAGGGTGATCATAACCACAAATAAAGCATATTTAGCTCCCATGATCAAATATGATTTATATTTGATTATGACTTTGAGGGAAGAAATTGTCTTATCAATTAGTTCTCTGGATTGATGTGGGCATCACTCCCATGAAAGTTGATGTGTGATCCACAAAGGGTGTCTTTGGATGACTTTACATAGATGTGTCTAACTTTATAGAGGCAGAAGACTTCCAATATATGTCACAGAGATGTGCACTCAGATCACATTTATTGGTATTTATGCTTAAACACAGTTTGATATTGAGTATGTCTCCAGTGGGAAGGCAGTGTGAAGACTGAAAAATAAGAGGACAGAAACTGACAACTAATTCTGTCCCAATATTATAGCACAGCATCTTAAAACAAATCTGTCAGCTTTGCAACCAGATGTATTATCAATTATATCTTATAGAACCACAGTGGAAAACAGTATATTTTTCCCATTTTAAAAATAGAGAATCTAAAAATAAGCTTAAGAAACTCAAGATCACACTCTGTGAGAAGAAGGAGAAGGTTTGATTGAATTGATTAAATCTCTGCTTATACTTTCATTGGAATAACATTTCAAACTTGTGCCAGATATACTTAGATTGGAAGAGAAAGAAAACCTCCACCAACGAACCTTCCTACCCACTGGTAACACTCATAAATGCTCTTATATTTGTTCTCTGAGCCCAGGTACAAACAGTTTTGCTTATATTCTACCTAACTTCTGCAGGATGCCAGGTCCCTCTTAGAACTTGATAACTACAAAAACTGTATGAGTTCACGCTGTCATTGCAGGTGACAAAGACCCAGCTGAAGACAAAAGGGAGATTTGTGGGCTCATGTACAGGCATGGCTGGAGGGAAGCTGGCCTCAGGCACGTCCAGAACCAGGAACCCAGGTACCACTGGGATGTTCCTCCCTACAGTTCTGTGTGTTTGTGTGTCATCCTCTTTTTCTCCAGCTGAAGCTCAACTGGTTGTGCATGCTGTGTGTATGTGTGTGTGTGTGTGTGTATGCAGTGGGGAGATGAGGGGTTGGTGCCAAATTTATATTCTTATGGCTTCATGGCCATGGAGGTATCAGAAAATTGACCTCTCCCCCATCTCCAGTTTTTAAATGTGGCAGAAATATCCTGACTGGAACACAGAGTGGAACCTGGGTAGTTAGACCCAGAGGTCATATGCCCACACCTGGGTATCACCACTGTGGACAGAAGAGAGCCATATCCTGCTGGGCAGACGAGCACTGGAGCCACTTCAAAATGCAAACAAACTCAACACATCACTGGGAAACTAATTAATGTGTGTGCATCATAAAGGAGATTGTTAGACAAAAGCAAACAAATATTAACACATGAAGCCTTAGATAATCAAGTTTTATAAACATATGATTAGTTCTGACAAGGAGGACAACATAGAATTCATTTGAGCACTGTTTCATTTATTCTTTCTAGAAAGACAATATCTTTTCTTTGGTAAGATAAAGATAAAAGCAACAACTCAATTAGCAGCAGTAAACTGTTGGCAACTCTAACAATTTCTGTTGCATCATTCCCATGTTTAGCCAAGCCATTCCTAAGTGAAAAAAAAAATAAAGGACAAACACATTGATCTATATTGATTTAGACTATTTATTGTATTTCTTAACATTCATGGCACTCTTTAATCAAGAATATAAAGTTATCTACTTAGGTTTTGCCACTCAAGGTTTAGAACATTCTTAGAATCAGATTGTCTTGAAGAAACACACTGGAATGACAAGCAAGTAAGTTTGAAGATAGAGCAATTATCAATATAATTTTTTTCAAAATCATAACCCTAATATAGACATAGATTATACTCATGGACCTGGGACATTCTAAGAAGGATCCTGTTTACCAGTACTGGGAAAGTATGCTTCCAACCGTGCAGCCAGCCAGAAAGACTATTTTACATATGAGTGTGTTTCTCAGAAAAAGCCTCTTTCCTCCCTCTAATATTATAATACCTGACACAATTGTAGCTGTATTTGAAGAGTGAGTTTCAATGACCACCATCATAATGCATGAATTCCTACCCGTAGTGCCAGAGGAATGATATATTGCACTGTACTGTGCTTACCTCTGTCCAGAGGCAGGCTGTCTGGCCTGTTTTCAGGGTGCCTAGAATTTTTTGCCATTTGATACCCAGGGTGCTTCTGAAGCAGTCTCCCTGGGCAACTGTCTCGTATTGAGGATACCTCTAGGGAAAAGTTTCTTACAAACCTAATCCACCATGTTTATTCCCCAACACCAAAAGTTCACTGACTCTTCAAATCTTGGACTTGCCCATCATTATTTCCCCTATTTAGATAA
Organism: Avahi laniger; assembly: GCA_963575035.1. Lineage (NCBI taxonomy): Eukaryota > Metazoa > Chordata > Mammalia > Primates > Indriidae > Avahi > Avahi laniger. Next base: position 10,953 of record CAUYSK010075965.1, read on the forward strand.
GGCTGAATTAAAAGTACTTTTTTTTTTTTTAAAGAAGTAGCCTTGGCAGAAGAAAAGTCACTATTCTATAGAAAAAGTCATTCAATATTTAAAATCTATTCTGAGCAGAAATGAGAGGCTGAAAAGAAAGTATCTTTTATTTGATTTCATTTTTTAACTCTGCTGTCATTGTGACTGAAGATTCATGATAAATCACCCCACAGACCTTGGCTTAAGAGGAAGTACTGTACAAGTAGCCGACTAGGTCTCAGTAACATAGAGAAATAATCTTAAGGACCCTTGTGGATACAAAGAAATACTGCATTGTTTTAAAATGAGAAAACTGAGTAGATCAGTTAGGTTTCTAGCCCTCTTCCTAGAATAAGCCTTAGTCTTTGGCAAAGCACAGATGGATAGTTGGTTTTTCATAAAGGCAACTTCTTGGTGAGACGTCAGCACCAACAATTCCTATACTCTTTGGTCTCTCCCAAGAACCCGTTACTTCTCCCCCCGGAGACATCCCTGCTCGCATTCTTGGGCATCTATTTAGTTACAAGAAGTACAGGAGCAAGGGGATGCTCCCTGGAGCAGATATAATCACAAAATCAGAAACTCCAAAAGGAAAGTCAGAAGAGCCCAAAGGAAAAACAATCATTATGATAGCACTTCTCCTAATCACAAATCCACATATATATTATCTTTCTTTCAGGACTAGTAAGTCATAATTTAGTTATGAGTGAAAGCATATCAGTGAAGCTCTTTCTAGGGCCCATCTTGGTGAAAACTGTATATAATTTAGCATACATACCATATTAGGCAAAGATACATCTAATGTGAGCACCAGCTGTAAAGATAACCTTTTTAACACTTAAAAAACAAGAAAGATAATCATAAATGCTTTCCTTTTGTTTTTCACTAGACTGTCACAGCACACCTGAGAGAACAAAGTCTACATGGGTACATAAAGCCTGAAATACTAGAAGAAAACTAATCAAATACTGCTTGTTAAATATACAATTATGATTCCCAATGTCCTTTCACATGTGTTTAAATCCTATGTGTTTAAAATGAAAAACACGCAGCCTGGGACAAATGTCTGCATTTCAATTTGTGATCTGCTTCATTGGCATGAGTTTTGGTGAAACCTGGTAAAAGAAAGAGGAAAAAAATAATCAAATTATGAGAAACCACATGGTATAAATGTTTCTCCTTTGAATTTTCAGACTTGAACGATGTAGGCCACAAGCAGCCTTGCCATGGACATTGCCGGAGTTTCCATATTATTTTCCACTCTGAAACACCAAGAGAGAGAACGCCTGTTTACATTTTGGGTATTTCATGGTTCTCAACCTTCTTGTATTATAGCTCCTAGGTTAAGGATTACTGGGTCTAGCAACAAGAAGGGGGTGAAAGAGGGACAGAGGGAGCCAAATAAAGAATCCTGATAACCAAGTCCCCCTGTTGAATGGATCACTGATCTCCAAGAGGGATGCCTCTGAGACTTCACTCAAGACATAGTACAAAGCACAAGTCTCCAAATCCTCTACATAGATCCAGCAAATCCACAATTTTCTTGAGACACACTTTATGTAGAGTCTTTGGATTACCTAGATACATATTAATGGAGAGATGTATGATCAATGATAAATCTTATCAGAAATGTCATAATCAGAATAGAAATGATAAAAAGGCAATAAAAGGATTCAAAGTTATTACAAAAAGGAGGTAATGGCATTAAAATTGTTAAATGTTGATTATAATTATGTTCAGCATACAGAATACCAAATGCTTTTCTGGGAGTCTTGAAGCAGAGAAAAATCAGAATCAGTCTACATTTAAGGAAGAGCTGGTGGAAGGAGAAACCTAAATACAAGTGAAAATTGTGATAGATTTTTCAAAGTATGGTACTAGCTTCAGATTTTTAAATTCAATATAGCAAATATTCATTGAAACCTAGTTAGTAACGGTACCCATGGAAAGCACAGCAGGGAATACCAAAATTTAGGTGATTTTTTAAATCCCTCAAGGATGTGGCAATCAAAATGGGCCTAATTAGCATTTCATCTTCCAGGGTAAATAATTAATATTTTGTTAACGAATAAACAAATGAATAAGTGGATGATTAGATAATCTTCCGAGAACTAGAAAAAAGGCTCCTAAGAGAGGTTATGTCAGAATTAAAAATTGAAAGAGCAGGTAATTATTTGGCTTCAATGAGGTTAAATATTTTTAGTTCACTTTGTATTAACTCTACACAGTTAACTCTTCACAATGTCAAGAGTTAATGTCTGTTCTTGCATTTTTCTGCTAAAAGAATAAATAAGAATAAACAAGAATAAATAAATCGGTATGGTTTGGTGGTGTATTGCTTAGGATAAATGAGAGATCATTCAGACTTGTCATTTCCAAGAGCAGATGTATAATAATAGACAAAATAATAAACAGACAATAATAATAAATAGACAAAAGTAACAACCCACATGTGCATAGACCTTCAACTCTACTAAGAATAAAAAACATATGGGTGCTTAGTATTTAGATAAGTATGTCTCACAAACAATTCATTTTCTTTTCTTTTTTTAACAACACAGCATGTGTGAAAATAATTTAATGAAACTTTTTTTGAATACATATTATTTTTAATAGAAGCTTCATAACATTTCCTTTAAAAGGAAACTTGACATCTTAATTTTTAAAACTAAACATCTGATCCTTTTCCTTGTCATGTCAGCCCTATTTTGAGCTCTTAATACCATTTATATCCTCAGTGTGGAAAATAACTTTTATCAGAAAAACAGAAGATGAAGCGTTATGTAGACTGACTTGGTCTGCCTACTTTGTAATGAAAAACATCCACCAAACCACCGCTTCTCATTCTGTTCTCCCATAGTCTCATCAACACTGTAAACCCATGGAAGCCAGAGCAGATTATCCTGCCAACCTGATCTACAGGCTAATCACAAGATGACATGATATAAGTGTAGAAGATAAAACCAACAATTTGTCTTCCCACCTCATTGATATCCCAAGAGTATACTGTTTAATTCTGGCATAATATCACTTCATAATAGATATTTGAGTATACATTCATGCAATTTGCCAAGGAATGTCTATAGCTGGCTTCTTTCAGATTCCATTGCAAATGTACAAATAAACAGTGTCTTATTTAATCTTTTACCACTGGTGGTTTAGGCATATTACTACCTGGAGAATAAGACTAAAGCCCTTGGGAATAAGAACTATACCAATTAGTTCTATTCTATTCATATTTTATGGTTCAATATAGGACATACACTTGGTGTTTAATAAATAATCATAGATGACTAATGACCTAGAGGAGTTTATTTTACCACATGATGTTCAAATATGGATTAAATTTTTCATTTTTTAATTGAAAAATAAAAACAGAAAAAAAATTGTTTCAAAAAAGGTTCATAGACATATATGGTAAAAAAAGAAAAAGAAAAAGAAAAAAAACCCCACCTATTTTACATAGCTTAAGCATTCATCAGAAAAGAAAGAAATGAATAACCAATTGCATTCACTACTCACTGGAAAAAGATATTTTAGGAATAATGGAATTTAAAGGGTAGGATGTCATCTTTTCTTTCCCTTTCTTTCTACATTGGCCCATCAAGTAACTGGCACAGTGAATGAAATAAGTACAGCCAAAAATAAAGGAGTTTGACATTTTCATTAGCTTGTCACAGTTTCTCATCTGAGAAAACATGCAATATCATTTTGACTTTTTGAAAATTAATTCTTACTTGATAAATATTTGGGAGACAGACTTGTTTGAAAATGTGAGGGCAATGACAGAAAAATAAGCCAAAGGACTCCTTAGTTGTGAAAATGTTGGGCCCTAGTAACATAAAACAGACACAGGATTGTAGTAAACTATTATAAAAACTTGTGTGTGTCAAAGGAAACAATGGACAGAGTAAAAAGTCAGCCTATGGAATGAGAGAAAATATTTGCAAATCATATTATCTGATAAGGGGTTAAAAATCCAGAATATGTAAGGAACTTGTTTTGACATCACTAATTGTAAGAAAAATGCAAATCAAAACCACAATCACTCACAACTCACATCCCTTAGGATGACCACTATTAAACAGAAAGCAAGTGCTGGTGAGGATGTGGTGAAAGTGGAACCTTTGTGCACTGTTGGTGGAAATACTAAATGGCGCAGCCACTGTGGAAAGCAGTATGAAGGTTTCTCAAAATATGAAAAACAGAATGATTGTATGATCTAACAATCCATTTCTGGGTATATATCCATAACATTTCAAAGCAGAATCTCAAAGAGATACCTGTACATCCATGTTCTTTGCAGCATTATTCACTACAGTCAACAAGTGAAAGCAACCCAAATGGCCACCACCAACAGATGAATGGATAAAGACAGTGTGGTGTATACATACAATGAAATATTATGCAGCCTTAAGAAAGGAAGAAATCCTGTTACATACTACAACATGGAGGAACCTCAAGGCCAGTCACAAAAGGGCAAATAATGTATGCTTCCACTCAGAGGAAGTATCCTAATGAACTCATAGAAGCAGAAAGTAAAAAAGTGGTTGCCAGGCCAGCCGTGGTGGCTCATGCCTGTAATCCTAGCATGTCGGGAGGCCAAAGCGAGAATTGCTTGAGGCCAGGAGTTCGAAACCCCCATGAACAAGAGCAAGACCCTGTCTCTACAAAAAATAGAAAAATCAAGCGGCATGATGGCACATGCCTGTAGTCCCAGCTATTTTGGAGGCTGAGTCAGGAGAAGTGCCTGAGCCCGGGAGTTTGAGATTGCAGAAGGCTATGATGACACAACTGCACTATTGCTTGGGTGACTGAGTGAGAATGCTGAAAGATGAAAAAGTTTTAGAGATCTGTTGCACAGCAATATGAATATATTTACTACTACTGAACTGTACACTTAAACATGGTTAAGATGGCAAATTTTATGTTATGTGTCTTTTTACCACAATTTTTTAAATAAAGAAAGCTTTATTGAACAGCATCATAATTAAGTATTTGTACAGCATGAACATGTGCACATGGCTCTACCAACCAACAGTACTGGCTGGGACATTTATTCTCTACTTTTCATATTCCCTTCTGTGGAAGGACACCTGTCAGTGTTACACCCTGGCCTCTAGCATATTCCCTAGTGACTTAACTGAACGAAGACTTGGGCAGAGGAACTGGAGCATGTGGAACGCAGCCTGACTCCTTTCTCCATTGGGGTCAGCCTTCATGTAGGAATTACTGGCTTTGCTCTCAGCCACGTGTTAGAAGCTCAGCATTAATGGCTCCCCCTGCATAGGAGACCTGTGGCTTACTGACTACAATTGGGAGCCAAAGACTCCCCACTTCTGGGGTTCATACCTGGAAAGCCTGTGTGGCTGTACACCTAAGCCACATCCTCCACTCTCGCATTTATAGCAGCGGTAATACTCTTACCTCTACCTGCCCAGCTCCTTTATCTCTCAGTGGATTCAGAATTCAATTCCTACGAAACACAGAGAAAGGTTCCTTTCTGCACCGCAATTACCTTTTGAGGGAGGGTGACCATATGGAACAAGATCTCTGTCCATTATGAGTTGGGTTCACTAGCTGTAAACTGCTCCTGACCAGTATTTTATCATAGGAGCATGCTGAAGGTTCCAGAAATACAGTCAATATTTGCATTTCTATGACAAAATTTCCACAGCCTCCTTTGGAGTTCCAGACATATATGATCCTTAAGATATTGTCCTGCCAATTAAGAAGGAAACTCCTCCTTTCAATTGCCAAAAAGTCATAAGAATAATTGTGATGGTCATTATAGATTTTTTTAAGAAGTTGTTTCATGTGACATTTAAAGGACATATTTTCCTTCCATATTTTTTGTTGTTATGACAAATTATATTACGATATACAGGAGTCTTAGTATTCTTTTTTTTTAAAGTGCCCAAATACTTTATTATAATTATTCTTTTTTAATACCATGAAGCCACACATTATCTGATGCTGTCATATTTAGTCTTTTTCTTGGAATTCTCAGTATTTTCTCAGTCAGCTGATATCCACATTCTATATGTTTTACCCATTCACTTGCTCATATCCTTAGGTATATAGGACTTTTACCCACACATTTTAAAATTGCTTTGTATTTGGTGCTTACCATTTTTTCTTTATAAGGATGTTCAACAACCTGGTTAATCATTTCCTTCTAGACCTTTCCATGCTAGTTATACATTGAAGGCTAAGTTACAGGGCCTTTTCTCAAATAGAAATATTGAGTAACTGGTATACAGTCACATACAGAGTACAATGCTACCTATGCAGTGATAACCACATGAAATGTTTTCTGAATTATAACATGGAAGATCTTCTGAGTTAACTAAAAAAGAAATGCTATCCTCAGTGTACTCTTATTATTAAATGTATCCTTATTGATAACCCATCTACTAAGTAGAACATTTTATTAATCAGATCACTCTAGTCCCCAGTTACAGAAAAACAACCTACTACATGTGATTTCATCTGTCAGGGTCTAAAGAGATGCCATTGATCATTAGATCTTCCAAAGCTAGTTCTTGGTCTGGATGGTTTAGCTGGTACCACACCTTTTCATTGTCCAGACAACACTGATATATCAATTAACATTTCATCTCAACAGTCTAATTTAGAGAAAATAAGACTACATGCCACTGTGGAAAGAGGGTATTGTACTGATATATAAGAGGGACCACAGAGATATTTTTCAGTGTATCATAACATGAGAGATAGCACCTTTTTTGGGTAAGAAACAGTAAAAACCCATTTTTTTATTACTGATTTACCCATATGAATTTAAAAAAACCTACATAATAATGAGGGTCTTCCTTTGTACATTCTCTTTTGCAGCAGAAAATTGAACATTCTGTGGATCTCAAAAATATTACCTGATAAGGAGGTTAACTCTTTCCCACAGGAAAAAAAAAAAAAAGAAAGAACAGCTGATTAAGAATTGTTTGCTTTTATCACTAGAGTAAAAAATCCTAAACAGTTAAGGTATAAACAAATTCCTTTACTTCCCTGCTGAAGTTATTGAAAAGCTAATTAAAGATGTGTTTTTCATGTAAGGTATTACTAGGAGGCTTCTTTTTTCAAAGGGGAAATTCAGAAAAGGTTAATAGGCAAAGACCTTGGTAGAGTACTGGGAACAGTTATTATGTGAATAATGAATTATGCAACAAAAATTGTTTTTAAAGAAATTTGTTATGCACTGTTATAAGCCAAGCACATAGTATATGAGGAAGACATATGAAATATATGCATACCTTACCAAGTAATTTTTTTGTTAGTTTCTCCAAGATGGGTAGCTGCAACATTAACATATTTTCTTCTCATTATAAATATATTTCATTTTAATTAGTAGATTGATTCTTAAAAAGGTATCTGAGAATCAAATCCCTTTTTTTCAAAGACATTTCACCTTTACTTTTGATTAACTTCAAATGGACTGAACCACTCTGACAACCCATATTAGGTAGGTGATTGGTGATTCATGAGCAAGCACTTATATTAAAGGGAAATTAGTTATATTTCAGTCCTATTCTCTTTGTTTTAAAAACGGATTCAAGGGGTTCTTAAATGATGTATTCATCTGTTTTGTAAGTCAGTGTTTTATGCAACAAATGTATCTTTGAATGCAGGATACACCTATTTTGTGATTATAAAATGTATCTTTGAATGCAGGATACACCTATTTTGTGATTATAAAATCTGGTGGTGTCTGAAACCAACATTTTAATATTGCCAATGGATGGAATAATAAGGCGTAGAGATTAATCAAAGAGAAAGTCATAAGTCACAGATGGGCTTAAAAATAAGGAAGTATCATTTCTCCATATGTGGCTCACATTTTTCACTTAATCAAGTTTAACCACAGAAGACACATAACCAAAGAACAGGGTTGCAAAAGTCTGCACATACAGCAGCTTAGAGCTCAGGCTTGACCTGAGCTCCTGGTGGTCCCTCCCCCTCCTGCTTCTACGTCCTGAGCCAGATCGTGGCCTGTGAGTCAGAGAGCACAGCTCTGCTCCCACCTGCTCCCATCTGGAGGAACCCTCCTTCCACTCTTGTTTACTGCAAAGGTCAACTCCGAAAATGATCACAAATGAATGGTTCATGCCCTATAAACACCCATTAAGCAAGCCCGTGATAGAGGACAAGTGGCTGGATTTGCTCACAGAAACACTTACTGCAAAATCACACCCGGTACTCTTCTGTATGTCTTCCACTGTTAGGCCTTCCCAGAGCTCAATCAGAGTCAGCCCTTTCTTCTTGTCCACATCAAA
>CAUYSK010075966.1:0-10158 GCA_963575035.1 Avahi laniger
ACAACTAAAAATATATAGAAAAAATTAGCCGGGCATGGTGGCGCATGCCTGTAGTCCCAGCTACTTGGGAGGCTGAGGCAGTAAGGATCACTTGAGCCCAGGAGTTTGAGGTTGCTGTGAGCTAGGCTGACGCCACGGCACTCTAGCCCAGGCAAAGAGTGAGACTCTGTCTCAAAAAAACAAAAAAAAGAGAATACCTGAGAGGATTACCTGTAAGTAAAAGACACTTCGGATTCCAGGAATTAAGAGGTCATACAGTACATACTGAATATACTGGTAATATTTTCCACACGTTTCTTTTCAGTATGGTAGAAAGGAGTAACAGTTAAATGTGCTCTAGGGGCTCCAATCATAAACCCAACTGCCAAACATGGTTTTTCATCAAGAGATCCAAATTCCAAGGGTGTTTTTTAAAAACGAGTTAAAATATGGACACAACTCTGAACACTTATGGCACATTCAGTAGAGGGTAAAGGGACAAAATAATTGTTTGCTCTAAGGCCGCGGCAGAAAGTCAGAGACTAAGAATGTGCTAACTCTGTCGACAGTTCTGCCAGCGGACTGGTTCTAATTTCCCAAATATAAAATGGAGGGAGAAACCTGATTAAAATCAGAAAGAGTAATACCAAACTTGGTACATTATTAAACCAAGAACTGAAGATACAATTAAATGCACTTAACTCGCTCAAGTTCATAACCTCCTGACAGCACATGAAAGTGCACTGTCCGTGTTGCCTCCCTTCATTAAAGCTGTGCTTTCTTCACACAGTCCACAAAACAAAAAGCAAGGACTGCAGACAGCTTAATGCTCCCCGCAGAAAGTGAACACGATGGGGGGAGACATGGGAAGAAGAACATGTCAGAGCCAGGAATGGTCTTCCTAATATTTCTACACGAGTCAGAGCTAAGTGTGACCTGGAGCTTGAAAGGATATCCTTGAAAGTCACAAAGATGATCTTACGGGGTTGGAATAAAAGAGAAAAAGGTTAACAGTAAAAATTCTCCCTCTTTTAAACTGTGTACAAATTGCCATCAAGGAAATGTTCACAGCAAGGCACGTGACTGCCCCTCACCAAAACCCCACAATGGCCCCCATTGATCATGGCCAGCGCCACAAACACCGCGGCCACTCTGCACAGCCCATAGAGTGCCTGCGGCACCCGCCATGCAGACTTCGCACGACTTCACACACCTGCAGTGGCCAAACACACTCGTCTCCTTGTTACTGTCCAAAAGGGAGATGAGAGATCTACTAAGGAAGACTGACAGATCATACTCGGGTTAAAGTCAAGCCATTTCTTAACTTCTAAAGATTTTTTACTTTCAAACAGAAGTGAAAGTTCACTCCCAGCAGATTTTCCCAAGGATGGAAATGAAAATTTCTTTCAACCCTGTAACCTAACTTCTTAGAAAGAAAGAAAAAAAGCTTAAAACAACAAAAATTCACTAGGATACACACTAACGTATTCCGATATATCCATTCCTTTTAATAAGGCAACAGAGCAGGACAAAGCAGACCCTCTGTCAACAACAATCAAGCCTGCCCTGGGTCAGAATCCATTTCCTGGTTTGCAACTTTTTCCTGGCAAATGCAGATTTCTGGTCCACCATGCCTTCCCTGGGTCAAGATTTGAAGCTGTATCTTCTAGAAGGGTCAGAGCTTAGTCTATGAAATTTGTACACACTAGCACCAGAATCAGGTCAGGGTGACCATCACAATGGTTAATAGCAACCCCATTGATAGCTTCTCCCTTTAATGCAGGCAAGAAAGGAAACATTCTTGTCCCCAAAGGACAACAGATCCTGGTGGCTAGAACAAAGCCCAGAGTACGGTGAGGGGTAGACATAAAGCCATAAATAGCTGTCTATGAGTTCAAGACCACCATCACAGGGGAACTCCTGTCCTCAACCAGAAGAAAGCTGCCAGACCTTTCTTTAACTCCACTCATTTCTATGTGTAGCAGAGGAAGGGCCATTTGCTACCTGAGGTAGCTGAACCCTAGCCATGGCTGGATGCGAGAGAAACAGCCTCCAGTGCCCTGCCCACGTGTGCATGAAGTATGGATGGACGCAGGTTCAGGCCTGATGAGAAAGGCGCATGGCTGTCTGGGCGACACTGACAGAGCAGCTTACCTCCGCGGAAGTCTGTCGTTGTCAGGGTCATGTGCCCACTGTCCATCGGGCTGCCATCCCTTTGAGGAGAGGGAGACACTGATGGGAAGCAAAGGATCTTCTAAAGCAAGTTCTTACCGCAAGCTGGCCCAAAGGTCCCTGCAATCAAAGAAATCATTGTGGTTTTGCATTTGGCACATTTCTGCCCCCTTTCTTCTAGGGACAAGTCTGTCAGCCTCTGAACGGGATCTCAACTTTCAAACGGAAAAGTGTCCTGAAACACAGATCCACCAGGATGTAAAAAAGATGAGAAACACAAGAAGTCTTCATGCTACACTTCAGTGTAGAAAGCGAATGTAAAAGCAATGCCTTCTCCAAGAAGAGCTGTATATCGACTGCTACTTTTAAAGAACCAATGTTTTCTACCAAACATTTCAATTTAGCCAACTCCAACTCATTACACTTGTTAACACTCTGTGATCAATGATGATTCCAAAGTCCGTGTACCATCATACACCAGCCTTGGCTGGAAGCAAGAGAAAAAGCTAGTACATAAATGCAAATTGCAGATGATTAGCTTCTGCAAGCACTGGTCTATAATCAACCTTGTCATTGACATATCTCTATTGATTCCATTTATAATGACAGGGAAAAGTCATTAGATCCAACTGAAGCATATAATCTAAAAGCCAATCTCATACTAAGTCAACCAAAAATAATCAAAATTCAGTAAACTGAGTACCTAATCTGATATAACAATGCTTGGTCTACTTAACAGGTTAGGTAAATTACTTTCAGCAATTCAAACTGCAGTAGCCAACAGCCACTCACTGTCAAAACATTAACACTTCCTAACTAACTGCACAGCTAGCAAAATTATTTATATTTGTTCTATTAACATTATATTTCATCTCACAATTTCCTTTTTTAAAAAAATCTGCTTTCTCTCAGACAAAGAAACGCCTGCTGATATTTGATCCTGGCCACCACAGTAATGTGAATGAATAACAGAAATCAGAATACTCTATTTACAGTTATCTGTGTATCAAGCATACAAAGAAAGGTAGAAGAAAAAAGAATCTATTCATAAAGAGTTTTGTGAGGGAGAATATTTCCTGTGTTTTAAAAGTTTGATTCAGGCAGGGTGCGGTGGCTCAGGCCTGTAATCCTAGCACTCTGGGAGGCCGAGGCAGGAGGATTGCTTGAGGTCAGGAGTTCAAGACCAGCCTGAGCAAGAGCGAGACCCCGTCTCTACCAAAAATAGAAAAATTAGCCAGGTGTGGTGGCACGTCTGTAGTCCCAGCTACTCAGGAGGCTGTGACGGGAGGATCGCTTGAACCCAGGAGTTTGGGGTTGCAGTGAGCTACAATGATGCCACTGCACTCCAGCCTGGGCAAAAGAGCAAGAACCTGCCCCTCCCCTCAAAAAAAAAAATAGGAAGAAGGAAAAAAAACGTCGACAACAAATTAATTTACTTCTCTAAAGATGAATCAACCACAACAGGGACAAAAGGGCTCTCAAACATACTAGTAAAACCTTTAGGTCTGCTAGATTAAGGCAAAAACCTAAACCAGTCAATCACTCCAGAAATGACCAGGAACTAACTATCCACATCAGTCCATTCTCCACAGCCCATAGTCTCAATTATCAATAGACAATTAAAAAAAAAAAAGAGAGAAAGGCAATGTTACTATGGACCTGCCTGAGGATGCACGGGTAACGAGGAAATTAAGTGTATGTAAGTCATCAGGAAGGATACAGCTTTGCAGAAAGCTAGTTTCTGAATAAGTAACTGAAATGGCTGCAATAAGACGGAATGTAATCACTGCCCAGTTGCTGTAAAGGCAACCACAAGAACCATCCACAGGTGAAGAACAGAGCAGAGCTAACGAAGGAAGGTGCAGAACCACAAAACCAAGACTCGATTCTTGGCAGACGGGGTATAAGCCAAGGAGAGGGAGGGATGAGGACTGCCCTGTAGCACTCGTGAGACAGCCGTCTCTGCGGTCGAAGCAGCTCCTCACTACCATCAACATGGCCCAACTTCTCGGCCACACACACTGGAGAGACTTTTCGACATCGGCTGAGCTTCTGGAGCTATGTCAGGGTGGGCCATAGCTGCTGGCACAAATTCAAATTCATTCACTCAGCACCTATGAGTGCAGAGACCAGCATCACCTAAGCGCTAAAACCACAGACACGTGTGAGGCAAGAGTTTCTCCTGCTCAACTACTATGTTAGTCCTCTTTGCATTGCTATAAAGGAAGACCTGAGGCTGGGTAATTTATAAAGAGGTTTATCTGGTTCACAGTTCTGCAGACTGTACGGGCACTGTGCCAGCATCTTCTGGTGAGGGCTTCAGGGAGCTTCCAGTCAAGGCAGAAGGCGAAGGGGGAGCAGGCGTGTCACATGGAGAGAGCAGGACCACGAGTGGAGCAAGAGGTGCCAGGCTCTTTTAAACCAGCTCTCACATGAATGAAGAACTAGTAAAGCGAGAACTCACTCCTTATCATGGGAGGCCACCAAGCCATTCATGAGGCGATCCACCCCCATGACCGAAACACCTCCCAATCAGCCCAACCTCCAACACTGGGGATCAGATTTCAACATGAGATTTGGAAGAGCCAAACATCTAAACCATATCAACTACCCAAAAAACAAGGTGGCAATAAATAAAAATTCAACACTAGAACAAATACGGTCTTTTGAAGGGTCCACTGTCTTGCTAATTTGCTCAAGCTTCAGTGGGATTTCACTGGCCACATGTTAAGGGAATACTGATCTATGAGCAGATGCCGGGTTCTCCAAGACAGTGCTGGCCAACATAACTGGGCCAATGGGTGGGTGAACAAGCCATGGAGAGCAGGACCAGCAAGGGTGCCTCCGACAAGGCAGTGCTACCATGTCCACTCAACCAATACCCCACTTCTCCTTCTCCGGACTTTGTCAAATGGCTAAACTACTGGCTAAATATCTGAAATACCCTCTGTAAAAGGGGACAACTCACCAGAGAGAGGGAATCCAATAAGGAAAATGGGGAGAAGTATGTGGTAGGACAAGCAGCTGTCACAATGCAGGGAAGCAGACAGTGGACCGGGAAGGAGGCATCCCTGGTCTGGAGTCCCAGCTCAACCACCAGCTATGTGTGATAGAAAACAACGACCACTCGATCTCTCTGCCCCACAAAAGACCTTTCCAGCTCTAATCGTCTTTGATTCTCTGATCTCTCCGACCATACAGAGGGAATACCATATAAACAGCAAGCTGAGCCAAATCAGACCAGACACTGAAAAGAACTTAAAAGACAGACATGTCCAGTCTCTTTTGCAGATGTGGAAACTGGTCCCAAGATCAGGCAACCTCACTGCTGGTTTCATTCCCAGCCAGGAGGAGATCTCCAGGGGAAGGTCTCCAGGTCTCTGGAGCCTGGGGTCAGGATGACCAGAAAAGAACAGCAAAAGTGATAGTGAGAAGCAAACAGTCCCCCCATCTAGCCAGGTCTAGTCTCAGCTTCTTTGGGATACTTCCCAAGGAAAATCTGCAACCCCTTCCACTAATCCTGATACCTCTACTTCAAGTCAAGCTCAAGTTGTATCATCCCAAAAACCTAGGTGGCTCAAACTGCAGAGGGAAAGTACCAAAGGGGAACTTAAAACCAATGCATGAGAGCTATTTAGTGTCACAGTAAATTCAAAAACACAAAGTGCAGCTTTCCACGGCAGTCCGAGCGCCCAGGATCCTGCCTCCTCCCCACAGCCGCTTGTCACTTTACATACTAAAATGGGAAAGGCAAAATTTTAAAGCTAGTACAAACAACCCACATGTTCTTCAATAGGTCGACGTGGCTATCCATACTATGGTGTACTACTCAACAATAAAAAGGAACAACTGATACATACATGAACGTGGATGAATCCCACATGCATCATACTAAGTGGAAAAAAGCCACTAATGAAAGGTTGTATAATGTGTGATTCCAATTATGACACTCTGGAAAAACCAAAACTGTAAGGACAGACCAGTGGTTGCCCAGGGTGGAAGGAATTCTTTGAAATGTTGGAATTGTTCTGCATCCTATGTTGGGGGGAAGGGGTGCTTATAAGAATCTACACATATGTTAAAACACATAGAATGTACACAAAAAAAGTGACTTTTACTATACATAAATTCAAATAATTATGCTGTACGTGAAAATAAACCCATACACAGTACACAGAACTATGCTTTATCTATTGAAGATACAAACATATTAAAACAGAAGGATCTGACATAGATCAACGATGATGGTGCTAGAAATTGCAAAATATGAAAAATTCAACTGTCCTCATCTGATGACCATAAATGGAGATGGTCCATAAAGGCAGAAAGAAACACAAGACCAACAATTGATGTAACAGAATAAAAGAGGTCATTTTATTGGCTAAGAAGTTAGTCCACAGCTCAAAGAGGCAACAATGGAAAGATCTCTGCTTTGAAAGCACTAAGAATACCATACCATGTTTAAATTAAAAATAAAAACCAAAAACACAGAAAGAAAAAAGTGAAAAAAGCAAGGTATCAGCACCTCACTTGCTTTCTCATTCATTAACACTACTCCAATGACCAAGGTCAAAATTCAAAACCAGATAATTACTTCTGACCTTGGTCATCATCAGTTTGGTATAAAACATGCAAATATTAGCCAGGTGAGGGCCTCCAGGAACACAGCACCACTCCAGATGCTAAATAACACCTCAGGGAAACTTAATTTTGTAGTAAGTGCATAAGTGTCCAAGGGAGAGTCACAAACTTCCTATTAAGACACCGTTCGGCGAGGGAGTGGTCCCCTTTCCTTTGAGGGACCTACTGCTTTACTACATGCAGAAAGCAGAGTTTATGATGAACACCAAACTAGCAAGGGTCACAGTCAATGCTCATGTAAACGATCCCTATTATGAGTAAGCTTCTGCAGCCCATAGGTTCCACCTTTTGTCCTGCCTTTTCTCCTGTCTCATGTCAGAACAGAAGTAACCAGAAAAGCATCTTTCGGATACCATCCTCCCAAGATGCTGTGTGAGATTCCACAGCCTTACACGCAAAGGCTGGACAGCCCCACAGAAAACCACCGTTCCGAGTCTGGGCACATCCTGGTCAGGGTGCTCACCAAGCCCACACCTGTATGGCCACAGAAGTCACAGTGGGCACAACCGTGGTTCCTTAAGTTCTCTGTCCAAAATACCCTTGGGGGTATTCCCAAAGTCCCAAACATCAGCCCGAGAAATACCGTTGCTTATACTTATTTCTGGGACAAAAGGTCACCATTCATCCCACAAGCCACAGTTTTCTCAATGTGGCACTACAGACTGCTGGGCCGGGTAAGTCATTGTCATGGGGCTGTCCTGTGCACCACAGGACGCGGAGGAACATCCCTGACCTCCACCCACACCTCCAAGTAGTGACAACCAAGACTGCACAAGTCGCACGTGCACCTTCACGGAGGAAAGGTACACACAAGGTGGTCGGAGGAGGTACACGGTACTGGATTTAGGTGGTTCATGTTCTCTTCTCTGTAAAAATCACAGAAACCCCTCGGATTGCACAAGAATTTCTCCATATGGTAGAGTCCCAACTTTCTTCTCTGGCCCTTTTTAAAGGTAGTTTGTTGATTCTAGTTCAAATACGGTGCAAACCATCTCTCTGTATATATCACGATAGGATTTCATTGTTTCCACCTCAATGACAGTGCTGCTGGGACTCTGTCTTTGGAAGGAGGAAAGACATGAACGAAAAAGAAGCTGCACTTTGATAAAAATTTCTGAGGCATAGGAGAGTTCACACATACCAGGCACAGTCTGAACTAAAATGCCTTCAGAAACTAATAACCCATCTGTATTCCTAAATATGCCTGAAACCAGGGGCCAATGCAAGAGAATGGTTTCCCACGAAGCAGCTGGGAGAGAGGTGTGATGAAGATAAAATGCAGGTGTGTGTCCTAACAGGGTGCATTATCATGCAGCCAGACAAATACTTCTTCTCTGAGATAGATCAGAGAGTTGCAGTGTGTGTGGGGGGGGAGGTTTCCTGGAGATACAGCATATAGTGGGCTGATTATATTCTATCGTCCAACCTAGGATGCATCTAGAAGTCAAAGAGCATCTATTAATAGCTATGTGGGACGAGAAGCATAAACCAAGACTGCACATGGACGTTGGCCTACGCGGCAGCTTCTTCCACGGAGACGCCACCTATTATTATCAATACTTTGTGTACTTCTTTCCCTAAGGGTAAAATGATTGATTTTTCTATTTCATCAGAAACTACAATTTTCCCTTTGGAAAAGGAAGAACAAACAAGTGACAAACCAGAAGTCCAAAGAATAAAACTTTGAAAAATTAAAGTGAGATTATGAATCTGTAATGTATCCACACAATCAGCCCTTTACCAGAATAATTTGTACCCACATAGAGTACTCAGTTTTCTAAAGCTCAAAAAGGGACGTTCGCACATTAGTTTTCTGGTGAATCTGATGGATAAAACTACCCTGGCAATTTTTAGGAACTGATGAAAACTTACTCGTAAGTCGGGGATCTGAATTCACTATGAGACAAACAGTCCATAGCACATTTCCTTAATAATGACACTACAGTAAAAACCACCATGGCAAGTAAAAATTTGAAAAGCACAATTTTTTTTTTTGGCCTTGCACCTGATCAGCCTTGGTTAAACTGGCATGACGTTTGACAGTTCTAATTAATTTATGATAAAAGTAAATGATAAATCTTATTTTTAAGCATGCTAACAATCTATTTTAAAATTCATGAATTTTGAGTCATTAGCACAGATAATTTTTCCCTTACTAAAAAAATTAAGTTATCGTTTACTAAAAACCTATCACATGCCAGGCACTTTACATACATGATCTCAATCTTTATAGTAATCTTGTAAGAAAAGTATATTTATCTGCATTTTATCCTCAAGAAGTCAGAAGCCCACAGAGCACCCAGACAGTTGAGTCCCAGTAGTAGGATCTGAGACTAAAATTCTGGCTATAACTACAGGTAAATCTCAATATAGAGATTCTGATAGGATGCTAATCTCCCTAAAACAAAAAGCCATGAGATTTCTATTGCTGAAGAGAATGCGCAGCACTTGTGAATGCTGCATGAACAGAAAACAGGCTCAGAATCCCGTACTACCACACCCTGTCCTCTGTTAGGATCTGTCTTCACCGCTTCACTAAAAAACTAAACAAAAAAAACTCGCATTTTCTCTCCTCTCTCCCCTCCCTATCCTCCTGCACAACACCCCACACCCACACCCCCAGTTTCATTTTGACTTTGTGGGTGGTATTTCTGTGGTAGAAACCTCCAGAGGATAATGGTTGGGACACGGAAGCTTATGGCTAATTAAATATTCTAGCTGGTTTAATTTCCCCAAAATTCAACTACAATGTCTGAAGTTTTTTTATGGTATGAGATAATCTTCAAGATCATTCCAGGCCTCACATTCAACAATACAAACATAAACTTTCACTGTTGAATTGTTCCTTCTCCCCCCTAAATTGCTGTTCTTGTTTTTGTTTTTACTCTTTGAGAAAAAAGAATACACCACAAAGCAATTCTTTGACTTGATTGTTGCTACACTCAAAATTAACACCACTCTCCTGATTCTCAGTAACAGTCAATATATTTAGCCACTTATTGTTTTTAATCTCTCTTTCCGGACTAGATGAACCCAAACCAAAACATAATTATGAGTGAAGAATGAAGCAATGAAGAAACCACTTTCCGCTGATCTCTTCTTTGTCCAATCCTGTTATGTAGAAGTCCCTTAACACAAGATGAAATTCTAAGGCCCTCTCTGAAACTGCCTCTTAAAGAATTCAGACTATTAGCTCTGAATGCCATGGAGTGTTTTAAAATGGCAACACAGGCCGGGCGCGGTGGCTCACGCCTGTAATCCTAGCTCTCTGGGAGGCCGAGGTGGGCGGATCGTTCTGAGCTCGGGAGTTCGAGACCAGCCTGAGCAAGAGCGAGACCTCATCTCTACCAAAAATAGAAAGAAATT
>CAUYSK010075967.1:0-62366 GCA_963575035.1 Avahi laniger
CATCACCATAAAAGACACACAAGTGGACAATAAGCACACAGCAAAGCTTCAACATCATTAGTCATTAGGAAAATGCAAATAATAAAAACCATGAGATACCACTGTAGACCCTTCAGAATGAATAAAACTAAAAAGATACAATCTTTAAAAATTACTAGAAATGAAATTTTAAAAGATGCAAAATACAAGCCCATTTCCTTCTTACTAGATTCCACAGACTTAAAATTATCAGATAGGTTTCGAGCAGCGGCTTCTAGAAGTGCTACTCACAGTCTTGGGGGATTGGTCACCTGCAGCTCAGGGATGAGCAGGGCCAGATCCCGCCGGGCAGCACTTGCCAAAAGCATACCTGGTGGGGCCCCAGGCCCAAGCAGCCCCTCCCTTGTCCCGGCTGCCCCTCAGCTGAACCTGCTCCAGGCTCCAGGGGTGAGGGATCCCGCAGCCCAGGGACCGGGTGTGAGGGCTGGGCCGGGGCAGCCTCCACTCTCCTGGGACTCAGAGAGGCAATCCAGAGACCCCATCTACCACCCTTCTGACTGGTAAGAAGCTGAAAGTCCAAGAACACAAGTGTCTCGGAGACATGGGCTAGCTGGGAGGTGGGGAGGTGGGAGGTGCATCAGCCCGGCTTGTTGGTGGCCATGGGAGACCCCCAGGGGGATGGACAGGTGCGTCAGTGGGTGGCTTCAAAGACATAAGCCATGAAAATCCTTGAATTAGATCTAAATGTATCAACAGGATTAAATCCCCAAATACAATGCTGAGAGAAAAAGGTAAGTCAGTGATATGTATATGAATTTTAAAAATAAAAACAGTTACTATTAAAGGGCACACACAGAGGCAGGTAACCTGGGTGGGGGCGTTGGCTGCACCTGCAACCTTTGTGTCTTTAGGAAACTTGGCAAAATAGTCACACCTGCTAAATCTGGATGGCAGGCACAAAAACACAGGGATATGCAGAAAATAGTATTTCAGAACAAAAAATTAAGATGTTAAATATCAAATAAAATGTTACCAGTAAACTCTTATCTGTTGCAACCAGAAATTAGTACACTGTCATGTTCGCCATGTTGTGTGGTTAAATTGGAGGCACGTGGGGGCTGGGCCCAGAGTGTGACTTTCTGCCTGGGATAATGGGAAGGCCTAGGACTAGACAATGGCATCTGCTCGACGCTGGGTATGTGCTCACACCCCAGCCTCGAGGTCCCGACCCTCATCCCTGGCTGGATGGGCCTGGTCCCTGAGGCGTGGCCCCGGGCTCTGTCCAGAGGGCGACGAGCCTTGCTGCTGTCCTGGCAGAGGGGTAGGGCAGCCACGGGTGGACCCAGGCCTGTGCAAGTAGCCATGAAGCGCAGGGCGCTCTCGGCTCTCCTCAAGCCCAGGCACCAGCACAAAGCCCCTGGTCTTGACCTCTGAGCATGGACTGCATCCTCTCGTGGCCACACCTGGGAGCGTGGGGTGAGCTGTCCCACATGGGCAGGCCACTCTTTTGCCCTTGGATCCTTCCAAGGCTTTTTCATACAGTTCCTCTGTTTCTTCTTTAAAACCTAATGTATTACCTACTTTATTTCACTGAAAGTGGCAGTGAGCGGCTTAGGTGATGCTGGTAAAACATTTTCGTCTCCGAGGTCTGTCCCGCTCTTGGCCTGTCAGTGAGCACATGGTGACCCCGGTGGGGATGGTGAGTCAGGGCAGAGCACGGTGCTGCTGCTGCAGAGGAAGATATTCCCGTCCTGGGCTGTGTCCACAGGGTCCTTCCTGAGGGCCACGCTGCCAGGCCAAGCAGGGCGCAATGCAGGGTGTGTGGGCCAGGGCCAGGCCCAGAGCAACCGGAAATCAGAACAAAGTCTCAAATCTGGGGGGCAGGGAGCGGAGGCCAGCCTGTCCTGCCTTGTGGGATAGGGACTCAGGGCCCAGAGGCCTCTAGGGACCACTGCTCTGCCCACCAGGCTTGCTCAGACACGTGGCAGGGTGTGCCCACAGCCCCCGGAGATCAGCACTGGGTGGGGAGGCTGAGGCTGGGAGCAGACACCCACACATCTGCCTCTTGCAGGCCAGCAGGGAGAGCGCCTCGGGGGTGGACACAGGGGAGGTGGAAGCCCCTAGACAGGGCTGGGTAACAGCAGAGGCAGCAATGAATTTCCTGCAAAGCTGCTGGTGAGACGAGGGCAGGGGGCAGGGTAATCACTCCCCATTTTTCCCAATGCTGTGTATTTTAGTTGTCATACTCTTTATTTGGAAAATTGCTTTCAGAAGAGCCTGTGTGACCTCAGGAACACAGAACACACTCGAGACAGTGTGGTTTCTTTGGAAGATACATGTCAAGCAGCCATGCCGGGCTCACAGACTCACAGTGCAGGACCCTCTTCCAACGGGGCAGTCCAGGCCCGTTCTAGCCCCCTGGGTCTGAGTCAGCTTCGCCTCTGCCTCAGAGCACAGCTTGGGGCCCAGCTGTGTCCTCCGGGACACATGTGGGCTGGAAGGGCTCCCTCGGGACTCTCAGGGCACCTGTCCTGGCAGCCTGGGGCAGGCGGGATTGGGGGACCCTCAGAAGAGCGTTTTCCCTGAGGGCAGAGAAACGTGTGGCTGCAGAACTCAGAAGGGGATGGAAAGAATTCAGTAATTGGAGTATAGACCTTTAGAAACCTCAGGAATCCATTTTCAGGAATGTCTTTCTCCCATCACAGAAACACTGGGAAACGTGACCTCCAGCTCCACTGAGCCCAGGCTGGCTGCAGTGCAGGCTGGGTGCCAGCAGGGCTCTGGCCTCAGGGCCACGTGTAGGAGAATGGGGAAAATCTGGGTGAGTTAGGGTCTTTCTGTGGGACATCTGTGGGTGCCACAGCACCAGGATGGGAGAAACCAGGCACAGTACAGCCTCGCACTCACTAGAGAGCCAAGTTCTATCTGCAGGAACCCTGGACAGGCGGTCCCACCAGAGGGGGAAGAGCCCCTCGACCCAGGCAAGAAAGCAGGGGGAGTCCTGCGTAGCCAGGGCCAGCAGGGCATAGAGACAGGGCCCCTGCCGCCCTGGCCCCTCCCCTGCTCCAGACTCTCCTGGCCCTGGGCCGGGTGAGGGGCTGCGTGAGTCAGCGTGTTGTCCAAGCAGGGGTTGCATCACTTCCACGACTCGCACCCTGCAGAGGGTCCCCCACCCCCGGGGCTGACGCAGGAGGGGGATGAGTGACGGGCGTGAGTCATCACTCGCAGACGCCAGCGGTCACTGGAAGAGTCCAAACACAGACTCTCGGTGTTGGAGTTGGCAGGAACCCTGGGGAGGACAGTGTTGCGGCTGCAGCATCAGGGAAACTGAGGCCTGCCTCTCCTGGGTGAAGTCCTCCCCAGCTCCCCTTGCCCTGGCTGTGCTGCCCTATAAGATGAGGCCCGTCATCTTCTGACCCCTTGGGGTACACTTCAGCCATACGCCCTTGCACAGCCACCCAGACCTGAGGCAGCCTGGGAACGGGCCCATAGGCCGTGGCTCCACGCAGGCGTCCAGATGCGTGTGTATGTGTATGATGTAAGTGTGTGCACGTGTGTATGTGTAGGACAGGAGGGATGGAAACTCCTGACCAGCAGCGTACGGGAGGGGAGACCAGCCCCTGGCCTCGGGGCCACAGTCTGTGGTGGCCACTTGGTTCTCTCCGGCCCCAGGCAGCTAGGTCCTGACTCCCCGTCTCAGGCCCCAGGGGAGTGTGGCCTGGTGGGCAGGAGGCCCCTCCCTGTGGAGTGAGACTGCCCCGGCAGGGCTCCTCAGGACTCCCTGGCGCGTCCGCCCTGAGGTTACTTGTTGGATGTTCTGCCTGCACGGGAGGTCTCCCTTTATTTCATTTTCACTTTTAGTGCTTCTGGTTTCTCCGTTTTTACATCTTAGACTGAAATTTGACAGAAAAACAATTCGCTGCAGGACTTTTCTGACCCAAGACCCCTTTGAGGACAGACTGGCTGACGATTTGAGAGCCCGGCCCACAGCGTCCCTTCTGCCGAGGTTTGTTTTCTTTGTGAAGTTGAGCCGTGGAATTCCAACAGGTCCTTTCCGCCGGCTGCAGGTGGCGGTGCAGGGAGGTGCATCTTAGCACAGTTTGTAAACGCTTCCCGAACAGTAAGACAAGAAGGGGCACAGTGTTCTCCTTTTGTGAAAAAGCACAAAGTGCTGCCGGACTCTGGGCAGGGGGTTCCCTGGCCCAGGAAGAGCCCCGTTCACACGGCCCCAGGGGCTGGGGTCCCCCCTGCGGCCCCCTCCTCAGCCCGGCCCCCTGTGGTGGGTGAGGGCCCACGGCCCGGGTCTGGGGAGCTGAGATTCACCGTGACATGTATTACTAGAATTCTCTGCGGAACCGCCACCCTCGTCCATCTCAAGGGGAGCCGGCCGAGGAGGCTCCACCAAGCACTGGCATGTGAGTCGCCAGCTTTCCTGTTCGGACAGAGCTCCAGAGCTGTGGGGCCGAGCTGGGCACTTGTGTGCCACAGTCAGTCAGCTGGCACCAGGGGAGCCGTGTCACCAGACCCGGGCGGCAACTCACCCACCAAGCTCCAGCCCTCTGGGCCCAGTGGCCTCCCACGCTTCCTGGGCATGGCTGGATTTCCAACTCCGACATCTTGAATCCAGTCCTTGGAATGGTTCCCAGATGTTTGGGGAGTTAGATAGAGCTTCCCATGAAACTGGGGGCACAGCTGGGCCGGGGCCCTGGAGTCTCTAGTTTATCCAGTGTGCACTCTTGTGCATGGCAGCCGAGGGGCACCAAAGAATGTTCTCTGTCTTCTGAAGAAAGCAGGCTGGCCAGTAGGAGGCCTGTGCCAGGTGGGTGGGCATGGGCCCCAGTCCCTGGCTCAAGGAGGTGCCTGGGTGGCAGGGTGGTCCCTGTAGGCCACGAAGCCTCAGCACAGCTATGCATGGTGCCCTTGGGCCCCTCTACCCTGGGACACCAGGACCAAGGCGCCTGTCCACCAGTGCCCAGTGCCGCCCACCTCGCCAGGGCAGGACAGCAGAAGAGGCCCAGGCCCCACTCACCGCAGATCTCTGGTCTCCCTGTTGTTCAAGGGGCGCTAGGGGTCCTGAGTCCTGGCTTGACTCTGGACAGTGGGGAGGGGAGGGACACACACTCATCCACATGGGAACACACTTCCACGTGTACATATGTACTTGGGTACCACATGTGCACAGACTCACATGTGCATGGACATGTGTGCACACACGTGCACATTCTCCCTCATGCACACACACAATGTACACACATGTACATACACACATTCACACACACAACTACAGCCCCAGGTGACAGCCTTGTAGAGAAGAGGTCCCGGAAGCTAGGTTTGCACCTGGCTCTTTTGCTTGGCCAGTGAGGCCGGGTCCAGGCGGGGGACAACCTGAGGCAGTGGACGGGGGCACAACGTGATGTGGGACTTAGGACGGCACCCGGGAGACAAGGCCCCCAATGGGTGGGGCCCAGCCACCAGGACAGAGGAATCCTCAGTGATAGCCCTTCTGGCTCCCAGCTACAGAGGCCTCGGGACCTCCCTGGACCTGGACTTGGGCCCCAGTACCCACCTAGGGGCTAAGGGTCCAACACCTCTTGGCCAGGCCACCAGAGTGTCCTCCACTGAAACTACGAAGCCTGTCGCTCTTGTTGGTCCAGGCACCCCTTGGCAGGGCCGACAGGAACAACCACATTTGCCTGGTGAGCACTCACTTGGGAAACTGGATATATTTGCAATTTTTAAGAAGCTTAGAGCCAACATTCAAAATGGGCTGTTTTTCCAGTGGAAACTGTAACCTGAGCCCAGAATGTTCCTGCTCACTCACACACAGACTTACCCCTCCACCCCTGAGGCCAGTGCCTTGCTCAGGGCCACTCAGGCCAGCACCCGCTATGCCCCTGTGCACACCCGAAGCCCCTGAAATGTGCTGGGCCCCAGGCCCAGGAACAGAGGCCCGAGTTTCAGTGAGCCTGGGGAGGGCAAGGCCAAGGGCAGCTGCCAGGGCCAAGCAGGAGGCCCTAAGACCCCTGTGAGGCAGGAGTGTGGCTCCATCTGGCTCACCCGACAGCCCACAGACACTGGCTCAAGCCAGGCCCAGTGTGGTTCTTCAGCCCCCAGAAAGCACACCCGCTGAGATCTCCCACCAGGGGCAGGGATCCTGTGCCCACCGGGCTGGGCGAACCTGTGCCTGCTTGTGCTCCTGGGAAGACTGGCTGCTCCACCCTGCCGCCAGCGCAAGCAACAAAAATGTAAGACAGCAGTTATTGACTTTGCAGCCCTCTCTCCTCAAGACGCTCAGAGAGCTTCTGGAAGGCGGAGAGCCTGACTGGGCTTTGTAGGTATATGTGGAGCGATCACATGAATGGTGACCCTTTGAAACCTCTGCTGCCAGCACCGGGTGGGGTATCGGGAAGGCTCCCTGGCGGTGGTACTCCAGTGAGGTCCACCTGCCCAGGCCCCCAGGCCAGCCTCACCCCAAGCCTTGAGGCCATTTCCTGACCCAGGAGGGCCACTGCCCTCATCTGAGCTAACTTTCCCAAGGAAGTGTGGGATGCCCGTCTCATGGCACCCAGAGGTCCCCAACACCCAATGGAGGAAACCTGTTTTCACCCACCCCATGCCAGGCCTCAGGCCCCTGCCAGGCCCACTTGCAGCTTCCTGACCTAAACCCTGTCCTCTGGCCACCTCAGGCCCCAGCCAGGTGACAACTTCTTTTAGTCCTTTCCAGGCCCCGCCACCCCCTGGTGTGTGTCACAGCACACAAGGGAGATTGGGGCCACAATAGGCACCTCTGACTCCAGGTGACCCTGCTCCAGAGCCCCAGAGCTGCTGTGCAGGGGGGCTGTTGCAGCCTGCCTGCCTCCCCTGCACACCCTGGACGGGGCCCATGTAGCATAGTCCTGCGAGCTGGTCGGCCCCTGGCTACACAGCTGAGCCTGAACCTCAGGTTTGCGGCAGCAACCCCCAGTCCCCTGGAACAGGCCTTTCTGCCCCTCCCAGAGCCTTTCCACTCCTGGGTGGGCTTCAAGCCCAGCCATCCCAGAGGGTCTAGCAACCCAACTGAGGTCTGAGCCCAAGGGTTGCCCCAGGTGCTCCCGGCTGGTGACAGAAAGCCATGTACCCTCTCAGGGAGGCCAACCCCTGGGGCCTCAGTGGAGACCTCTGTCTGCCAGGATCAAAGCCAGGCCCCGGGAGATCAGGATCCTGCCACGACAAAGGAGCTTCAGGGATCACCTTTCGGCCCCGTAGGTGAGGCAGAAATGCACCCTGTGGCAGGAGGGAGCAGTGATGTCTGCCTCCTAGAAGCCTTGAGGAGCCCTTGCCTGAGAGACCCTACCTGGGATACCCCTCTGGGCACCCAGCAGCACGCTGGGGAGCATCAGGCAGGCCCTGAGACCTGCGGAAGGATCCTCCGGGGGTCTCCAGATCCCACCTCTGGCCCAGCCAGGGGAAGGGACATGAAGGAAGATGTGAAGAAAGAAGACAAACAGGATCTCCATGCACACACGCCCCAACACAAACACATATGCACACATATACAGATACATGCATGCACACAGATACATGTGCACACAATACATGTACACACGAATATGCAAGTACACACATGCCCACGAGCATGTGTGAACATGCATGTACAGGCCAGCACACACATGTGTACAGGTGCACGTGCACAGTGCATGTGCACATGCTAATTCAAGCACGTGTGCATGCTGGTACAGGTATACATGTACAGGTATACATGTGTGCACAGGCACACATACATGTGCGTGTGCAAGCATAAGCATACATACATGTATGCATACATGCACATATGCACACTCCCATCAGTGGCAGAGGGGGTGGGGCCCTGGCATGCTCCAGACCTCCCTGGCTCCTCTGCAGTGAGGCCAAGGGATGCAGGCGCTGGTGCTGGTGGCCGCCCAGGTGAGTGCTGCGCAAAGGTGGGTGACAGACCCCTCAGTCTTGTCTGGGGGCACTGGGGACTGGTGAGGAGCAGATCTCCTCCAGACTGCTGTCCCTGCCAGACCCTGGCCCACCCCCACCCACCTCAGCCAGGAAAGACTCAGGCTTATCTGGGGCAAGAAAGCAGAGTGGCATGGGCTGGGGGAGGGGCGTGGGCTAGAGGTGAGTGGGGGAGGGGCAGGGGCAGGGGTGGGGCATGTGCAGAGGAGGGGCATGCAGTGCAGGTGTGTTGCGGAGGGGTATGGAGTGGGGGAGGATGTGGGCTGAAGGTAGGTGGGGTGGGGGAGGGGCGGGGAGGGATGAAGGAGGGACTGTGGCCTGGGGAGGGCCCTGGTGGCAGGCTGGTGGGGAGGTGGGGGACAAGTGTACAGGCCCATACAGGTGGGACCTCACCCAGGCCACCTGGAGAGGAAGGGGCTGGGGTCTCAGGGCTTCTCAATTGGTTCCAGGACTGCCTCTGCCCCTGAAGGCACAGGGGTGCTGGGGCTTCCATGGCACACCCTACGCAGACCTGCACCCTGGCCTTGCAGATTCCAGAACACGTGCAAGCCTGGTGGGGTGGCCCTGGGGGCTCTGCCCATGCCAAGCAGCCAGAGCAGAGGGGCAGCCTGCCCCTTCCTCAGAGCAGGGCCCCACAGCTCCTCTGCTGGGCTGGGCCCTGGCGGCTAAGAGCTGCCGAGCAGGCGGGGGCCGCTGGTTGGCGCGCCTCTGGTTTCCTCTTGGCCTGCAGGCTCCGCCGCCTCGGGAACAAAGAGTGTATTGTGCCGCATTCTGGGGCCGCCTGCCCCGTCCTGGGCCTGAGACGCTCCAGCCTAGTTGCTGCCCCAGCAGGGACCTGTGGGTGACGTTTGTGCTTCTAGCCAAGTGAGGCTCCTCTGGCCAGCCCTCATGGGGGACGGCGTGCCGGCCTCAGATCCACGGCTCTCTCCCTGGCAGCCTCCGCACATCCAGGGGCAGCGTCTACCTGGGGCCTAGGCACTGCCTATCCGTGACTTGTGGCTCAAGGGTGTCCAGTCCAGCCTCCACTCTACTTGGGCCCCTCAATGTCTATGACGCCCACCACCACCCCCCCACCCTGCTGGACCAGGAGCAAAGTACCTCTGCTGCGCACCTGTGGCCAGGCCTCCCTGGTCCTGGGCACCCGGGGTGCCCTATGCTCAGTGTTGGATTTTGGGGGGCCAAAAGGAGCCAAAAGGGATGGGCGTTGGCTCCCAGCAGGGCAGAGTGGCCACAACCTCACCAACACTGCCCAACACCGCGTGGCCCCACAGAGTGAGTCCAGCAGCTCCTTCTCTGACCCGGCATTTCGTGGGTCACCAGGCTGATTCAGGTGCGCTAGCTCCTGCAGAGGACACGCAGAGACCCCACCTTTGGGTCCTGTCCTCCTGAGCCTGAGCCCACCACTTGGCCCTCTCGCCGCCCCCTCCACTGCTAGTTTAGCTCCCGCTGCTGTGGCCATCAAAGGGGCTTTGTGGGCCGGTGCCGATTGTCTTGGAGGGTCTCCAGGAAGGAACGGCAGAGGACGGCTTTTGGAAGAAAGAGGAAAAAAATAGAGGAAAAAGCTGTGAACAGAGAATTTTCCTCTGTGAGCCTGGCGCCACCCTGGCCGCCCCGCCCCTCCCCGGGCCTGGGCCCAGGCGAGGTCCGGGGCTGCTGCTCCATGCTGTGGGGCAGGCGTGGGCTCACCTCCTGTCCATGCCTGAGCTGGCCTTATCTCCCCCGTATCACAGGTGAGGACACAGAGGTCACAGTGGCTCGGCGGCTGCCTGGGGTCTCATACTGAGAGTCCGCCTGGCCCCAGGGGACTTGGTGTGACACAAAAGACAGTAGGGGTAGAGGTCAGGGTCTTCACCCTCTGAAGCCTGGGCCAGGAAGGAGATGGGGTGGCAAGCCTAGGACTCCCCACCTTCCTACCACACATCAGCGGGTCAGAGCCCAGCCAGGCACAGGCCATGTCAGGTGACCGCTGGTCAGAGCTGACCACTGCACTTACTACAGCCAGATGCAGGGTCACATGTGGGCTGTGGGGCCTCGTGGGCTTGGCAGGCCACCCCGTCTCACTGGGAGGTTCACTGAAGGCCGACGCACAAGGGCCTCTGCCAGTAGAGGGGGCTGGCCCGCCCACATGTCTGTGGCCACTCTGACCACACTGCTTAGCCAGAAAGGCAGTCTGTCACTCCATCAATGGGTCCTGCCCATAGCTAGGTGGCCCACCGGTTCTTGGAGGTATAAGCCAACCCACCCAACTCCAGCCCCGGTCCCCGGGGGTGCTGCTGGTTGGCGAGTCCCAGCTGAGGAAAGGGCAGCCTCAGGTAGGTGGGGGCTGGAAGAACAGGAGTCAGCGGTGTCCAAGAACAGGCATAGCCAACCAGCCCCACTGCCCACCCTGTGCCTGCTGCTGGAGACGCTGGACCCTGCCCCCCCAAGCCCGGAGTCCATGGACCCCTCTCCCAGGGCCTCCCTGCTGCAGCCCACCTGCCCTGCCCCCACCAGCATGGACCTGGGGAGAGTTTGGAACCCCATCTCTGCCCAGCTTCCTCCATTTGCCTGCCCTCTGCTACTCTGCTGCCCTCGCCCCTCCCCAAGTGGAGCCCCCCAGCCCCAGAGAGCCCCCAGAGGCAGCCTGGGACTCACAGCCAAGCCCCTCTTCAGCTGTGAGGGGAGCTGTGGGGCCATAACCACCTGGTTCCTTGGAGGCCCAGGCCCACCAAGCCCCCAACTCTCACACCCCTGACTCGGGATAAGCCGGGTACCGCCCCTCGCCTGCTGTTGGCAGCTGTCACCACCTGCCGGCCCCCAGCCAGATGCTGCCTGCTGTCTCAATAGGGAGCGGGTAAGGTAGGCAGCTGCCTCAGGGCCCCAGGGTCCCCCCTTAACAGCTCTTACCTGGGGCTGCAGCAGACTCAGGTTGGTCCCCTGGGGGGGACTCTAAGGGGTGGCCATCTTGTCCAATCTGGCCCCAAGTTCTCCTCCCCAGCTCTCCCACCACACCCACACAGAGGACCACTCCCCATGGGTGCCCAGCGTGGTTGGTGGGACAGTGCTCAAGGACAGTGCCAACAATGGGGCCTGGCCCCCTGGGAGCCAGGACTGTGAGCAGCCAGGACACCCTAGGAACCGAGTCTGGCCAGGCAAGGGGCTGGCAGGAAGGGACGCAGCACGCGGGTCCAGCCCGGACCCAGCAGGGCAGCCCAAGTGACTATGGACGTGGTCCTTCCCTGATTCGAGCAGGGCGGCGCCTTGACGCCTGAGGGATGGGGGTGAGACAGTGCCTGCCTATCACACTGGGACCCAGCTGTGGGCCCTGGGTGTCACCAGAACTGGTCTGCAGCTGAATAGGACACCTAGGCAGCGTGTGGAGGGTACCCACCTCCAGGTGCTTCCCCAGGGCTGCATCTCTGCCAGGTGGGCCACGGACAGAGGTGGGCCAGACCTCCAACCCAGGCAACTCCCTCCTCCCTCCTGGGCTCCCTGTCCCCAAGGAGGCCCTAAGGTCTGGGGCAGCCCTGTGAGGCCAAAACTTCCACTTCAAGAGGCCACTGGAAGCCCTGGCCTTGGCCAAACCCACTCAGGCCCAGCTCTGCCATAGGGGCTCGAGGGACAGAGAAGCCAGCTTAGCCAGCAGAGGAGGCAGGAGACAACCAGCCCCTGGTCAGTTCCTGGCCACAGCCTTGGGTAGACACAGTGTCCCTTGGGCAAATATTTCTTTAATCAGAGTCAGCCTTGTGAGCTCTGAAAATACATTTGCAACTCGAGACCCCTGAGCCCCTAGCGGCACAGCACCTGGCTGGTCCCAGGACAGCCCCTTGACCGGGGCTTCCCCACCCCGTCCTGACACCTGCTGGCCCAGAAACCAGCACATTGCTGGTCACACATGTCCCAGAAGGGATCTGGCCAGGCTGAGCCGGGTGCTGTCTGGGCTGGGCACCCCACGTGTCAGCCAGGCACAGAGGGGGCCCACGGCCACCAGACCCAGCCTGTCCGGGCACCTCACTGGCCCTCTTATGGTCGGCGGCCACAGGCCTGCCCACCCAACATGGCAGGTTCCACTGAGCCCCTTGGTTTACCCAGGACGTCCAGAAGCTTCTCCTGGGAGGGGAATGCACCCCCATGTCCCAGCCTGGCCCAGGGAACCCAGCTCCCCCACACACACCTGGCCCTGTGGGGTCCCTGACTCTGTCCCCGAGGCCTGCAGCCCCTCCACAGCTGGCCTGGTCACGTGTGCCCCAGCCTCATGCCCCGGGCCTGGGCAAGGTCTCTGAGAGGCCCTTGTGTTTCTGCATGCCCCAGGCCGGACCCTCCACCCACTCCGGCCCCTACAGCAGGTGCTGCCTTGCCTGGTCCTGGCCCGTGTCCCACAGCCAAGTCTGCTGTGCTCCAACCACATGTGCTCCTGTTCTATGTCCTGGGTCCTCCGTGCCCCCATCCTGAGTACCCGGCCCCCACCCACAGCACCAGCCAGGCCCTCAGACTTACAGGCCCGTGGGGGCGGGGCCATCCGGCATCCCTTCATCTCTGCCTCATGCCACCACCCCCTCCCTGGGCATCAGGCTCAGGCTCCCCCCCGGGACAGCTGCACCACTCACGGACACCCCTTTGAAGCCAGGAGGGCCGGGTGGGGGACACACTCGAGGGGTCAGAGCCTGGGCTGCTGGACTTCACAGGGAAGCGGCTTATCGCTGCCCAGCACCTGGCTCCACGCCCAGCACCCCGGGACCTCTCCCTGCCAGTCCTCACCCAGGACGCCGACAGTTACCTCTCAAATGGCCTGATAGAGGCCCCTCCCAGCCAGGCTTGGCCTGGGGTCACCCCAAGGACACAGCTTGGTTCCCTCCTCTGACCCCAAGACTGGGACCCCAAGGCGGGGAGCCTGGCAGAGCTGGGGACACACACAGCTGTGCCTCTGTCCCTGTGGCACTGGGGGCCCACTGACCTTTCTGTGGTGGCCAAGGGCGCTCAGGGCCTGGCCTTGTCTGCATGGAGAGTGACAGTGGCAGGCAGGGGAAGGCCCAGGGCGCAGCCCCTCTGGGGTGTGCTGGCTGCCACCAGGCTCCTCCTTCAGCCCTGGGAACCCAGCCTTGGACACTGTGCCCCCACCCTGCAAGGGTGATGCCCACAGGCCCCCCGGATCTTCCAGGAGCTTCCCCCAGCATATGTGTTCTCCTCTTCCCGGGCCTAGGAGCCCCCAACATAGGGGGTCAGGGCATCTGGGTGACAGGTGCCAGGGGTCAGGCATGGGTGTGTGGGTGGGCAAAAGAGGTACAAGGAGCCCCCTCATTCAGACGCTCTGCCCAGATAGGCCCCTACACCCCGGAAACATCATCCCCTCCTCCATCCTGTTGGCCACACCCCAGGATGCCCTCTGCCCCGCCTCCCCACTCACATCCTCGAAGCATGTAGGACTTGCACTCCACGACCCCCCTGCCATCCCTGCATGTGTGGGGTGGAAAACACCATTTCATCCTTGGAAATGTGGGGGTGTAGACCCGAGCAAGCAGGGGTGCAGGGCGGCCAGTGCACCCCTCTGTGGTGGGGGCCGTGGTCATAGGGTGTCTGCGTGGGGCCGAGGCAGGGTCAAGCTGGAGACAGTCCAGGAGCAAACGGGACTTAGGGACGGGGCCCAGGGCTCAACTTGGGCTGGGGCAGCCAAGGGAGAAGGGTCTGGAAGCTGCAGGGGAGCAAGGAAGCACTGAAGCTCTCTAGGCAGCCCCTGAGGAGGGTGCAGGAGCGGCTGAGGGGTCTGAGCTCCAGGGCCATAGTGGTGGGCGTGCCCAGCCCACTACCCACCGTCTGTCCTCAGGACCCCTGAA
Organism: Avahi laniger; assembly: GCA_963575035.1. Classification (NCBI taxonomy): domain Eukaryota; kingdom Metazoa; phylum Chordata; class Mammalia; order Primates; family Indriidae; genus Avahi; species Avahi laniger. The sequence continues at coordinate 13,752 of CAUYSK010075967.1, forward strand.
AGGGCCCTCGGGGAGGCATCCAGGAGCCAGGCTGGTCTCACAGGAACCCAGGACCTGTGCCCCTGGCTCTGCCAGGCCTGTCCTACAGAGAGAGCCAGTCGAAGGCCACACAGCACATTAGCCACAGCCTCCCTGGGCAGGCACAAAATGGGTCGGTTCACAGGGCACCAGCTCCAAGGGTGGTCCCTGTGTGAATGGTCCTGGGCCTCAGGCTAGGAAGGGTGTAGGTCTGCAGTCCCAGAGTCTCCTGCAGAGGTTCTGGGAGGACTTTGCTTTCAGGCTGCCACCCCTGGGGAGGGGCAGCTCATCTCCTGCGACCCACAGATGGCCCGCTGCCCAAGGTCTCCTGCCGCCCAAGGTCTCTCACCCCTCCCCCACTCCAGACTGAAACTCAACCAGGCGTCAGCCTAAAGCTGATCCTGTCTGGAGAACATCTGTTGGTCACCAGCTGCAGGCTGCCTGGAGCCCCCACTCTCCCCTAGCCACTGTGGCTGGGCCTCCTTCAGCATCCACAGCTGGCCCTGCACCAAGGGACCATTGGCCAGGGCCTGCCCCGAAGTCAGGACCACCCCCATGGGGATTCCCTCAGGGCACAGAAGTAGGGGGTCTGGAGGAGGGGGTCCTGCCCTGATCACATGGGGTCATAGCTGGGGGTGTGCGGAGCGAAAGGGGCCCAGGCTGGGTAGATCTCCCAACACTGCCAAGAGGCCCCTTGTCATCTGTGGAGGTAGGCAGTGCCCTGCACACCAGCGATCTTGAGGCCACTCCCATTGCACCTTCCATGGTGATAGGGATGCAGCACCCCTCACACCAGTGGCTTTGCCAAAACCTGCATGAGGTGTCTCCTAAGAGGTTCTGGAAGCCCCAAGCACGCAGGTGTCCCCTGGGAAGAGCTGGCAGCCCTGACCCTCCATGTGTCACTTTGGTGACACTGTCATGCAGCCAGAGTGGCAGGGAGGACACTCAAGTGGAGCCCTGGGGACAGAGGTGAACTGAGCTCTCAGGAGCCACCCCACTGAAGCCCCATGAGGTGGACCTGGGGCCCTGTGCTGAGGGTCAGGGGCCGTGCACAGCGTGGAGAGGGGGTGCCGCTCAGCCATGGGTGCGGGATGTCGGCCTGGCCAGGTGTGCAGGCAGAGCTCCACACACAGAACCCAGGGTGGGTGAGACACACGCTGGCCTGGGCCCCACACCCAACGATACCCTGAGGCTCAGAAAATCCAAGTCCTTTGCTGGGAGGCACTGACGACAGTTCCCAGTTCTCAGCCCCTGTGGCCTCAGGCCAGCGACAGGACTCCCCTGGTTGCTGGTTCCGGAAGCCACGCCTGGCAGGCAGGCATGCACACATGAGCACATGTATGTGCATGCAGGCATGCTGGCATACACCACAGACGCAGACACAGGGGGAAACACCAGTGTAGAGGGAAGGAAGCACACTTTCATGTTTAACAAAATAAATTAAATATACGAGGCTTCAGCTCAAACTCTATATAAAATTACAGAGGTCTGGGGCCACCACGGGCAGTGGGTGGTGGGTGCCTGGCCCCAAGGGGTGCGGATATGCGGCACAGCTACAAGGCCAGACCGGTCTTGGGCCCCAGGAGAGGCCAAAGTCCCCACAACCCAGCCCTCCATCATTATTAATATTATCTTAATTCCTTAAATATAAATACCAAGGCCCCTTCCCTGGCAGTGGGAGGCGGGTGGGGAGGAGCAGGGAGCTGCCTGCCACCCAGCTCCCGCCCGGCAGGCCTGGACCTGCTCTGCCCCTGCCCAGGCCCAGGGCACCAGGAAACCCCTGGGCACCAGGCAGGTGGCAAAAATAACCACCTAGACCAGGCAGGGACACAGGCGGGATGGGGCGGGCAAATGACCGTGGCCATCGTGAAATCCCCCTCACGGGGCTGGAGAGGTTCCTTCATCAACAAGCCCATCACCACATGCACAGTGCAAGTCACACAGCGCACAGCCTCCTGAAGGCGGCTCAGTCCCCGTGTGCGTGTGTGTGTCCAGGCAACACATCTGTGTATGCTCGTGTGTGTGTCTGGGCAATGTACATGTGCATGTGTCCAGGCAATATGTCTATATGTGTGCATACCTGTGTCCAAACATGTATGTGCATGTGTGTGCTCAGGCAACATGTGTGTGTGTAGGTGCACGTGTCCAGGCAACATGTCTGTGTGTGCGTGCGTACATGTCTGTGTGTGTGCGCATGTCGAGGGCTTTGTGAGCCTCACACGGGGTGCCCCAGGGTGCTGGCCACACCTCCCGTGGTGGGTCCACCTCCCTGCTTGCGCTCTGCCCCCTGCCCCTCCGAAGCCGCCTCCTGTCCGCCCTCGGCCCCAGCACCCCGGCGTTCTGCAGGGACGCTGCCGTCTAGCACTGGTAGTGGATGTGCTGGTGCTGATGCACTTTGCCCTCCACGTGTGAATGCATATGTGAGTGCGTGTGTGTGTGCGTGTGGATGTCCGTGTAGAGTTTGGGGTACAGCTTGGAGCCAGCAACCGGGCCTGGGCCCAGCAGGAGCTGGGGGGCTGCCGGGGGCCCAAGTTCCTCACACAACCCCACGCCAGGGCCAGGGTTGAGGGCAGCTGATGCAGGCAAGTCCTTGTCCCCACTGCGGTCACGGGCTGTCCCAGGTGGGCGGTGTCCGGGCATGGGAGGGGCAGGTGCAGGGGTACACGGCTTCTTCTTAGCCTGGCAGAGCCACAGGAGCACAGTGCCCAGGATGAAGACGGCGCCAGCTGGGATACCGATGACCACAGGCCATGGGAGGCTGCTGGTAGAGGATGAAGGGGCCACCGGTGGCCCTGGAGGTTTTGGGTCTGCAAGAGAGACAGAGGAAAATAGGTGGGGAGGGGAACATCACCACAAAGACAGGGAGCGCGTGCCTGAGACCAGCGTACGTGTGCATGGCAGGGACAGCACCCCCAGAACTGCCCTGCCCGCGTGGCCCAGGTAGGGAGGAGCCCCATCCTAGTTGGGTGGATGCCAGGACAGTGGTGGGTGCTGTGTCAGCATGCGGTGGGCAGCCCACATACCTGGCAGCACAGTGAGGAAGGCGCTGCGGAAGCTGTAGCCCATGGTGTTGGCGCCCAGGCAGATGTACATGCCCGCATCATCCTGGCGGGCACGCGTGATGAGGAGCTTGTTGAGGTAGGAGCCATCCGGCCGCGACCACACGTCACCTGTGGGCAGCACCACAAACTTCTGGCCGCCCACGTCAATGGTGGAGTTGTGGCGGCCCTCGGCGCCGTACTCCACGCGCTTCAGCCACTGGATCACGGGCTTCACGTCGCTGCGCACCTTGCACTGGAAGGACGTCGTCCCCCCAAAGTCCACTGTCGTGTTCACGGGGTGTGTGCCCGTGAGCACAGGCTTGGAGCGGGTCCTCTCTGCAGCAGGGACACAGCACTTTGACACGGCTCCTAGGCCCGCCAGGCTCCCCAGCCCCACGGGCCCCCGGCCCCAGCCCCACACTCACGGATCACATCCACCTTGTAGGTGGCATTGATGGCACCCGCCCGGTTTGACACGCGGCACGTGTACTTGCCGCTGTCCTCGGGCCGCAGGTTCTTCAGGCTCAGCGTCCACTTTTTCTTCCTGTGTTCACTGGCCTCTGGGCGTGTCAAGGCCTGGTCGTCCTTCATCCACGTGATGTCGGGCCGTGGATGCCCACTGGCCACGCACTTTAGCCGCACAGAGCTGCCCACTGGCCGTGCGATCACCCGGCGCCTCATCTTGGAAGGCTGTGTGAAGCGAGGCCGCGCTGTGGGATGAGGTGGCATCAAGGTCAGTGGCCACAGGTCCGTGGAGCTCCAGTAAGGATGGGCGCCATCCCATCCCCCATCCCCAGCAGATAGGGCACCCCAACTGCATGCTCACCCCACTGCTGACTGGCCGGGTCCTCTTGGCCCCCGGAGAAGCCATCGGGCCCCAGGCTCTCCTTCCCTGGGCTGACGTCATCTGCAGAGAGAGGGAGGACCCATAGGGAAGACAGGTGAGGGGGTCCCAAGAAGCCCCCATCAGATTGCATCACGGCCCCCTAAGCAGGAGACCAGTGGCACACACGTCGCAGAATCCCAGGGACAGCTGGGCAGGTGACCCTGCAGGCGGGTGTGTGACTGGAGGGCCAGCCCCCCCACCCTGGCTCCGGGGGGTCTGCAGCACCAGAGAGGGGGCCAGCCTGGCGGCAGCTGCAGTAACCTTAACCCACATCAAGGGGCCGAGGGCTTGGCAAACAGACGTGGCTCACATACTGCCTGGTCATCGTTCCCTCTGAAAGGATGGAGGGAACGGCTGCAGTATTCCCACTGCACACCCAGAGAAGGCCCTCGGGGCCCGCGTCAGGCAGTGCCGGAGCAGGGCACGGCACACTGAGGAATGTCTCCTCCACCCACCCTGTCACAGCCGCCCACCCTGTGACAGCCGCCTCCTCCACCAAGACTGGGACCAAGGGCCAGACTATCTCAGGCCACCCCAGTCGCAACTGGGGGTGTGGGTCAGGCCCCTCCATCGTGAAAGGGGCCAGCCTGGCTCCTGTGAGCCCCACCCCAGTGCCCCACACCCCGGGAGGCTGGTGGGGGCCGGGTGGGTGCAAGCGCCTGGTACCAATGTGTGGAGGGCGTGTCGACAGGACACCTGTCCATTCCCCAGTGCCCAGGCCCCAGAGGCAGAAGAGAACAGAAAGGCCATTCGTCCCGGCGGCCCCTCTGAACTCCGAAACCTGAGCCTCAAAGTCTCAGCCGACGCCAAGGCGCACCCTGCCAAGACAGCAGCCCCGCCCAGGCCTTCAGTGGGACCACTGCCTGGGCCTCACACACCTCCACTGCCCCCAAGGCAGGGCCCCAAGGCTGGGGCCTGGGGAGGAGAGGGGCCCAAGGCTGCCCCGGGGGACCCGGTCTGGGAGCAGTGACAGCCAGGCCCTCCTGGGTTCTCTCCAGGCTCTGTTGGGCCAAGTGTAGGCTGAACAAGTGGGGTGGGTCAGGAGACACAGGGCAGATTTGGTGCCCAGGGCTATGTTGGCTCACCTGCCCGAGGTGTGGCTCCCCAGGGCACCTGCTGCCCTCCTGCACACCCCCTGCCCAGATGACCTCTGACCAGTCAATAACTGACCCATCACGATGAGGGTGTAGTTGACACTGAGGCTGCCAAAGCCATTGGTGGCCTTGCACACATAGATGCCAGCATCCTCGGACTCCACTTCCTTCACTCTCAGGCCCTGGGGCAGTACGCGGAAGCGGCTCCAGCCACTGTGGATTGTGCGGCCATCCTTGGTCCACATGGTCAGTGGTGGCGGGTCCCCTTCCACTGGGCACTGCAGACGCACAGTGCGGCCCAGCCGGGCTACCTGCCTTGGGACCACCTTGTCCGCCATCCTTGGGGGGCCTGCAGGGGCGACAGAGGGCTCTGTCAGGGAGGTGAAGATCAGCAGGAGTCCAGAGTAGCAGTGGGCACACAAGGGACCTGCAGCTCAGTGTGGCACTGGGAGCTGGGGTTCCACCTGGCACCCGCCCATGACAGGAAGCGGAGGCCAAGCATGCGGCCCTCTTCCCAGAGCACAGTGGCCATGTCCACCCAGCACTCACGAAAGCACAGGGAACAGACCCAAGCACCACTCCAGAGACTCTCCGTGTCCAGGGCGGCCCATGAGCCCAGAAGCAGGCTCTCCTCGAAGGAGGACAAAAACATAGTTTCCACCAGGGCCAAAACACAGCCTGACTCAATAATCCCTTTAAAGCCACAAACCAAGAAAGCAGGTCCACCTCCCAGTCACACAGGAAGCAGCGATATGCTGGGGCCTGAAGGATGAGGCGGCTCCAGGGCACAGAGGCCACAGGCTCCCTGCATTCTGATGCCTACCACTGCAGAGGAGTGCCCATGCCTCCCCAGGCCCCTTGTGCCAACCCCACCAGGTCAGGGGCCACAACTTCATGGCATCACCCAGGTTGCCCCTAGCAGCTTGCCCAGGCCAGACAGGTGTGCCCTGCAGGCGTGTGCATAGGCATGTGTGACTTAGTCTGTGAGGGCACCGGTGTGCCTGCTGTCTCTGTATTGGGTCTGGTAGCCCACGTCTGTGTCTGTCTGTGTACGTGCCATCCGTGTCTGAGTTCACAGACAGCATCTGCCTAGGTCTGTCTGCCTGCCCCTGGGCCATGCCTTCTCAGGTGGCTTAACTTTCAGGGGGCATGATCCCAAGGCCCTGGGGTCAGGGGGGTGTGGGTCTGGAGAGGGCAGTAGTTGGGAGGTGGGCCCCAGGTGCTGCAGGGCTCCGGTCCAGCTGGCAGCCCCCTAGGCTACACCTGGGGGGTAGTTTGGCCCAGGGAGCCAGCCCTCCAGTGTGGGGGCCACATGAGGAGGGACCCACAGCAGAGAGGCCGAGGCTCTGCAAGGCTGCCTGCCCACGAACACTTGCTGAGAAGCCAAGTCCAGGGCTGAGGCCACGGCTTCCCTCACCGGCAGAGAGAAGCCCACTCCACCCTCGCCAACCCTGGCTGGGCCTGTGTCCCATCAACCTCTGCCCCGCCCGGGGCCTTTGGGTTGCTGGACGGATTGGTGGGCTGGGAAGGTGGGTCCCGCACACATAGACCCTGCAGGTGTCAGAAACGCAGGCAGGCCTAGGCCCAGACGGTGCTCCTGGGGGAGCTGCCCCCTTGGTACGTGCTGCTCCCAAGACCCCACTTGCCGGCCTGCTGGTGAGCGGTGTCTACCCTGCAGTGCGATCGCCCCTGGCCAGGAGGGCCAGCACCCAGGCAAACGTCCCCAGGCCCAAGGTGCCAGAATGCTATTGGGAAGGGGCCTGAGGGCAGCATGTGTTTATAATAACCAGCCAATACCTCTACATACAACTACCAGCTGGTTCTGTGACCGGCCTCGGCAAGCCCCATCCAGAGGGCGGCAGTGGGCATCTTCAGAGATTTAAGCAGCGGCTTCCATTCTGATCTCCCTGTCTGGGGACAGGGACCCTTGCAGAGCCCCCTGTGCTGCTCCTCTGGAGCCCACTCCTGTCTGGCGGTGCTAGGGCTGGCCCCCCTTGGATGGAGGGAGCTGATATCCTGCAGGTGGCTCCAAAGTCTCCCGGTCTCCAACTCCAGCTGGCACCATCCGGCCCTGCTTGGGGCTGAGCTGTGGGGACAGCGGTTTCCTCCCAGCCTCAGCCCACCTGGCCTAGCCCGCTCCCCTGCCTCTCTGGAACCCTCTCCCCTGACTCACATCTCCTCCACTCAGGACCCTCCCAGCCCCACCATGGGCCCCAGGCCAGTGCCAGCCAAGGTCCCCACAGTCAGCAGCCGCTCCTCATCAGCCCCCCTCTGCCCATTCGGCTCCCTCCACAACCCACCCAGGGAGGCTGGGCAGTTCCAATCTCAATAGTCACAGCAGGAAGATCTGCAGGGCCCATGGACACACGGCTGCCTGACCTCCCAGCCCGCCAGGGTCCTGACCCCACCCCAGGCAGACCCTGACTGACATCTGTTGCTCCTGAAACTCCCCCATCCATGGAACCTTCCAGGCTGCAGGACCTGCCCTGCCTGTGCCTGCTGGGCAGACACCCAGGCACAGGCCTTGCACACAGGCACATATACACGTGCACATGCCCATGCACACACGGAAGAAGCAAGGGGAAAGACTGCCCAGCCCTGTCCTGATCCTGCACGCTGGAAAGGAGCCCACCCCAGTGGCAGAGAAGCCCCAACCTGGCTGTGCTACAGGGAAGGGTCACCTCCAGCCCCGCCCCCTCCCTGCCCCCAGCAGAAGGAAGAAGTTCCAGGCGTCTGCAGGGAAGCAGGAGAGGACAGGCACAGATGGAGAAGTCAGGACCCGCCCACGGTCACTGTCGAGAAGAGGGGCAGAGCCAAGTGACCGCCAGACTGCCAGACTGCCGGAAACGTGGCCCCCAGGGCAGCCTGCATGCCCTGCAGCAGCAGGCCAGAGGAGCCAGCCTTATCCTAAAGCAAACAGCCCTCCCCTCCCCTCTCCTCCCCTCCCCTCCCACAGGCCATCCCTGCCCCCATCCCACCCCCACCTGGGCACCCCTAGACCCTGAGCAGGGCACACCCAGCAGGAAGCTTGCCCCCGCCAGATTCCTGGGAATTCTGGCTGCCAGGACGGCTGCCTCAGCTTTATATTTAGCCCAAGAAAGGCAAGCCCCCACTGTTGTACCTGGACGGGCATCCCAGTCACTCAGCCAGTGGGGAAACTGAGGCAAGACTTGAGGCCCACAAGCACCTGGTGGGAGAACCGGCTGCCCCCCTCCCCAGCCTAGGAGGAAGCTCAGCACAGGAGACAGCTCTGGGGCTGTGGCTGGGGCCAGCAAGCCCCGCCTTGCACACACCCTAGGCCATCATGCTGAGAAGCCAGCACAGGCAGGTGGCAGATGGCTGAGGGCAGTGGGCAGACAGGGGAGCTCAGGCCAGGACAGGGTCTCACTACACTGATGGGCCCAGGGAGCTGAGCACGGAGAGGATGGGCTGAGAGGGGGTGGCCAGCATTCCTTTCCCTCCCCTGCCACCCCTCCCCGCCCAGGTGTAAAAAACACAGGCAGGAAGTGGGGCTGGTGGGGGCTGCCCAGAGCAGCAGAGCCCAGAGTGGGGCACAGTAACCTAGGGGCTCACCTTCCCACTCCTCTGGACCCAGGCCACATGAGCCCAGCCCCCAGGCCACCCAGACCTCAGGCATGTCACACACAGACCCTGTCACATGGCCCCAGACAAGTCAGGGAGGACAATTGTCCCTAGACACATACTCTGTCCCCAGACAATGCCCCTAGATACACATTCTGTCCCCAATGTCCCCAGTGTCACCAGATGCACACTGTCCCAATGTCCCCAGACTCATACTCTGTCTTCAATGTCCCCAGACATATATTCTGTCTCCACTGTCCCCTGATGCACATTTTGTCCCCAATGTCTCCAGACACATTGTCCCCAGACAAAAATCCCCAGACACACACACTGTCCCAAATGTCCCCAGTCTCACACTCTGTCCCCAAAGTCCCAAGATGCACACTCTGTCCCCAGACAATGTCCCTGGACACACAGTCTTCAATGTCCCTAGATGCATATTCTATCCCCAGACAATGTCCCAGAAGTACGCTCTGTCCACAATGTCTAAGAAACGCACTCCCCAATGTCCCAGATACACACTCTGTCCCCAATGTCCTCAGATGCACACATTGTCCCCTTTGTCTCCAGCCTCACATTATGTCCACAGACAATGTCCCTGGATGTACACACTGTCCCCAATGTCCCCAGACAATGTCCCCAGCACACTCTGTCCCCAATGTCCCGGGACGCATACACTGTCCCCAGATGTGCACACTGTCCCCAATGTCTCCAGACACACAGTCCCCAGACTATGTCCCCAGAAGCACACTCTGTCCCCAATGTCCCAGGATGCATACTCTGTCCCGAGACAATGTCCCGGAAGCACATTCTGTCCTCAATGTCCCAGACACACACTTTGTCCCTAGACAATGTCCCTGGATGTATACTCTGTCCACAATGTCCCCAATGTCCCCAGACTCATTCTCTGTTTCCAATGTCCCAGAACCACACTCTGTCCCCAATGTCCCCCAGATGTACTCTGTCCCCAATGTCCAAGCACACTCACTCCTCGACAATGTCCCCAGACACTCTGTCACTAATGTCCCCAGATACAACTCTGTCCCCAGACACACACATTGTCCCCAGACATCCCCAGATATGCACTGTCCCCAATGGACCCAGACACATGCTCTGTCCCCAGACGAGTCCTCTAATGCACACTGTCCCCAATGTCCCCAGACAATGTCCCAAGACACACACTCTGTCCAATGTCTCCACATACACACTCTGTCCCCAATGTCCCAGAAACACGCTCTGACCCTAACATCCCCAGATGCTCGCTCTGTCCGCAGACAAGTCCCCCAACACACTGTCCCCAATGTACCCAGACACTCTGTGCCCAATGTCCCCAATGTCCTTAGATGCATGCTCTGTCCTCAATGTCCTCACAGTCTGTCCCCAATACACACTCTGTCCCCACTCTCCCAGACACCCCCAAGGGCCCAGGGAGGGCAGTGTGGACCTGGGATGGCGGGCTGAGGAAGCAGCCCCCTGGAGAGACAGGAGCAGGATACCCCCGTGCCCACCCTTGACAGTTTTCACTGGCCCAGCTCCCCACACCTCACTGTCCCCACCAGCTGAACCCTCCTCACATGCCCTTCTCTTATACCTCCTCCGGGAGCTCCCATGACCCTTTGGAGGGGCCCATCCTGGCCGCCCCAGCTCAACCCACACCCAAGCCTCTCCCCAGCCCTATGTGCTCCGTCTGTCCAGGGCCTGGCATACAGCAGACACTCAAGGAAGTTTGGCCAGGAGAACGGGGTGGGAGTGGGTCGGCATGCGGACACAGAGGCAGGAGCCAGAGCTGCTGACAGCTTCCCACCCTCCCACAGCCAGTGGGGCACCTCCCAGTGGGGCCTGGTCCCAGGCGTGGAGTACAGGGGACCCCAGAACACAGCCCGCAGCCCAGGGGGGTGTGAGCCCAGGTGTGCAAGGACACACACCGCACACGTGCCAGTATGGCTGTGGGGGATCAAGGCCGGGACCAGGAAGTCTGTCGGGAAAAGCCAATTCCACTTTCTGAAGCTGCCCAGCAATGCTCAGGGCAAGAGGCTCATGGGCCCATGCAGGGGCCCAGCCCAGCCCAGCACTGGACACTCCCAAGGCCTCCATGGCTCAGGCCAGCTGTGTTCACCCCTCTGCAGAGCCCACAGCAGCCCCTAGCCCAGGTCAGACAGGCCTCCTGACCCAGCAGGGATGACAGAGCTTGCCAGATGAAGGTTCCCTGGGCCTCTATGAGAGTCCTTCCCTGTGGCTGAAGTAGCCACAGCATCAGGGTCAAATGCCTGGCTGCGGACACGGGGACACTCAGGGACAGACCTGTAAGGCCAGACAGACCCTCAGTGTGCCTGGGGAGTGCAGGGCAAGTAGAAGCTGACAGCTGGAGTGCCTGGCCCCACAGCCAGCACCCACTTGGGCCCTGACCTTCTGACCTTGAGCTCCCTTCACAGAGGGGCTGGGCAAGTGCTGGCCCCAACCGACCTCAGACACAGCGCGAGTGTGGGTATGTGGGAACCACCTGGCCAGCTCACGGTGGCTGCATCCCCAGCAAGCCCTGCACAGCCCGAAGAACTTCGGGCTGGAAGGTGGTGGACCTGGCCATGGGGTGGGGGTGGCTGGGCCCCCTCCTGGAGAAGTGAAGTGGCTGGGAGGGCTCAGAGGACAGTGTGTAGATTCTGACCGGAGGGCCAGGAGAGGAGCCAGATCCACCCTGGCCCACACAGACCTCTACTCCAGGCCTCAGGGGGACATAGCAGAGCCAACCCAGGGGAGGGACCCGAGGTGTCTGCCCCACGGTGACATGCTGACCGGTTGCTCAGCCTTCTGTGGCTGGCGCCCCTAATTCCCTGAAGTACTGTCAGGCACCCCTGTTACAATAAGGAGATGCAGTCCCTGCTACCCATGCTCAGCCTTTACGTGCTATTGCCAGCCCACCTGGGGCACCCAAGCACAGGGGAGAGGCAGGAAACCCCAGAGACAGTGGCCTCAGGGCCCAGCACCCTCCCTAGGAAGCCAAGAGCAAAAGCGGACAGTCCCCCAAGAGGGAGAGCACAGGGAACTCCCACAGGGCCCTGCTGCCTACCCAGTGCCAGGGGCCAGGATCTGCCCCACCCTGAGACACTCAGGCATACACACAGGCACACACACACATGCGCACGCTCTATACATATGTGCAAAGGCCCAGGGCAGCCTCTTGGCATGAGATACACAGGATCTGCAGAGGAACTGGTAGGACCCACAGAACAGGTGGCTGCCCCAGAAACCAGGCATTCCGAGCTCCGCGAGCTGGCTGGAGCACCGGTCCACCCCACTGCCCAGCAGCGTGCACCAGGTGGGCCAGCAGGCTGGGGGTGCCCCTGGGGATGCTGTCCAACCCCTCTAGGTCTGTCTGCTCTGGGAGCCTTCGGGTGGCACCTTCTGTGGACCCTGGCCCTGGGCACTGTTCCTCCTCTCCTCAGGACACACACAGGCACCAGAGTACATATGGGATGCCACTGCCCTGGAGGGCCCACACACACCCGCACCCGCAGCAGACAAAGACCCGCCTGCCCCAGTACCCTTCCAGATGAGTACTGACTCAGATGGATACCCAGGCAAGCCCCATCTCATGTCCAGATCCCACCAGGCTCCAGACTGACCCCACCTCACGGATACCGGCTTACCTGGTGCAGGCCTGGCCTCTCCTGCCTAGCACTCCCTGGAGGGCCCCGCCCCACAGCAGGCTCTGACCTCTGACCCCAGCAGCCCCTCACCACCTTGGAGGTATCAGCGAGGAAGAGGCTGGGTGTTTACTGGTGTTCTGTCCACTGCAGGGGCTGTGGGCTCCCAGATGGACCACTGGGCAGCCCAGGAGCGCAGAGGGAGTCAAGGGACACCACACCTGGCTTGGGCCCTCCCCAGCCTGCCCCTCCCCCACCTCCCCAGCTTCTTCGCATCTCTCAGGAAGAAAAGTGACTGCTTCCCGCCAAGATGGGAAGCTCCGTGCCCCCAGGGCGTCTCCTGGGGGCCCCCCACCCCATGCTCTGCTCCTCTAGGGGATGGGTACCCACCTCTCCTCCCAGGCCTGCCCTGGCCGAGGCCGTCTCCTCTCCCACCCGTCTCCATCCGACACGGCTATAGCCCTACCAGGAGCAGGTCCTGCTCTCCTCAGGCTGAGGGCAGCAGGCTGGGCCCCTGGGGCTTGACCAGGTACCTGGTGACCTCGCAGAAGGGCGACAGCAAGTGGAGCAAGGCAGCACTGGATGGGTGTCATGGGGTGCAGGGATGCAGCCTGGGCCTGCCTTCCCCTCCTCATGCTGATGTGCCAGGGCTGGAATTACCCAGCAAGGTGCAGCACCAGGCCCAGGCTGCACAGCCCACTTCCCAGCACAGCCAGAACCTCTGAGCTAGGGCTGGGTGAGCCGATGCCTGGAGGCCACGGCTGGGGAAAAACCAACATTTCCCCTCGTCAGGGCCATGGCATAGGGCGGGTGGCTGAAAGGCGGCTGAGAGCCCAGAGGCCCATTGATTCCCGCACAATGGATAAAGAAGCCTGTGGTCGGAGTTTCCAGGCCCAGCCAAAGGCGACTTTGTTCACGGCTCCTTCCCTCCCCCCAAGGGGACAGTGATTTATTTTCCCTTCCAGGAGTGGGGCCCTGAGACGTGCACAGGGCGGCTGGCTCGAACCTCCACCTCCACCTCACAGCCGCTGGGCCCGGCTTCTGCAGGTCCGCCTCGGTCCGCAGCACACTGGCCAGCCCCTGCCTGGTGGGGCCTGGGGAAGGGGAGAGGGCCCCTGCAGCCTGGCCAGGGGCTGAAGTCAGCACCACGCACGTGGCCACAGCCACAGCCTCCCCACTGAGTCACACACTCTCAGCCTCCTTCTCGGCACAGCATCCCTGGCGAGGTGTCCCTGAGACTGCACCATCCCTGAAGCGTGGGGCACCGCAGAAGGGCACCAGCCTGCCTGCCTGGGTCAGGGCTCAGCTCACCCCGTGCACACTGGCTAGGTCCAGAGGACAGGGGAGAGTGACCTCCTGCATTGGCTGCATAGAGACTGTTCCCCAGGGCCATCTGTGCAAAAGTTCAAAGGTGGCACTTCTCAGAAATCCCCCAAAATGACTTCTTCCAAGTTATTTGGGGAAGGTATTTCATGCTGAACCTCTCAGGTTCCCACTGTGAGAAACAAAATGGAAACAGAGAAAGCCAAATCCAATCTTTTTTGAAAATTGAAAAAAAGCAGTTTAAGACAAACCCACCAAGATTGTGAAACTTTGGGAAAAGGGGAACTTTTTAAACATGATCCGAGTCTGTTGATGTACCATTTCCAGAAATTGTGACACCACAGGGAAACGGCTTTCAAAAAATAACCTAAACCCTCTATGTGCTGGTTCGCCAGCCCAGCCGAAGGTCCACACTGGACCAGTTCACCAGAGCAGTAGGAATGACCTCGCCCCCCGAGTGCAGGCTGGGCCTGGGGGGAAAGTCCACACAGTTCAGGGAAGACATTGCTCCCCACCTCGTCTCCCAACCACAGAGGCCCTCACCCTCGGATGCAGCTTCCTCCAGCTCCTGGTGCTGCCAGGGTCTCTGCCAGGCAAAGCTGGGCAGACCAGCGGCACAGCCCCAAGGCTGCAGCCGTGGGGGCCCAGGTCAAAAGGGGTGGCCCCTCTGGGCGTCTCTGCGAAGAGGCAGGCCCTACCTGGGCCTCAGCTCCAGGAAGTGACCGTGGCAGGACAGAGGCCTCCAGAGCCTTCCTGGCTGAGTGGCCAGAGGACAGGCAGGTGCGGGTATGGGGGCATCCAGCAGATAAAAGCAGATCCAAAGGCTGGGCCATTGGCCATGTGGGGGCTCACCCAGCATGGCCTGAGTGCCCGCAATGCCCAGGTCGCTGCCTGGGCCCTCAGAACAGCCACTGGCCTGGCCACGCCTGGACAGCCCCCACCCTCCAGCCAGCCGGCCAGTCCCTGGCGGGCGGGGGGGTACTATGGCATAAGGCCCACCTGGGCTGCCGCCTGCCACCCAACACCCGAACATGGCCATATAAGGCCAGGTTGGGCTGGGTGCGCTCACTGGGCGGCGGGGGCGGGGTGCGAGGCTTCAGAGGACTGGTGGACAGAGCAGGGACGATCCTGAGTGGTCAGCACACCCAAAGGGCTGGCCTGGCCACAGGGCCCGCCTAGCCACAGGGGAGGCCAGCACTGTGTCCTCCTGCTCCTGGAACATGGCGGGCACGCATCACCCACACGCCATGGATGCTCCTTGCTGGGGCTGGGTCCGGGGCTAGGGCTACCCACTTGGACATCAGACGTGGGTAGCACAGACCCAGGCCGTGGTGTAGCACATGCTGAGAGGCAAAGTGTGTGGCCACGCAGCATGCAGTCCTCAGGTGTCTGCCTTGAGATGGCCCCTGCCATGCCATGATGTCCCAGTGCTCTGGGGCTCAGCTCCTCCATGCAGCCTCTATCCTGCACTGCCTGGGAAGGGCTGGGGCAGCTGGGGGGCTATGGGTCAGGATGAGTCCCAGGCACTGAAAGCGTCACCAAGTGTCCCCTAGCCCACCTTGGCTTTCTGGGGTCTTTGCAGGTTCCCAGGATCCTAACTGGGTCCACTCCTTAAGAATCCACAGGGTGACCAGCTGCTCTACTTCAGAAATGCATGTGAAAGTATGTGTGTGTGCAAGACTAGGAGTGTGTCCTGAGAGGGGGCCAGGGCTAGAGTCCACTAGTGGCAATCGTGAGTGAAGTGAGCCCCTCAGGTGAGCTGGGAGACCCTGTGGGTGAGGGGGCCCTTGAGTCCTGGGGGCCCTGGTGAGCAGGCCAGCAGGGGCAGGCACAGGGCGCGTGCCAGGCAGGCACTGTGGCAGGGTTCAGGGCCGCCGCGGGAAAGGGGCGGCGCTGGCCGAGGCCAGGCTGGCCTGGCCAGACGCCAGGACTCACCTCGGGCGGCGGCAGCCAGTGGGAGGGCCCCCAGCAGCAGCAGCAGCAGCAGCAGCGGCAGCAGCAACAGGAGCAACGCGGGACTCCGCGTCATCTCGGCCTGTCCAGACCTGGGGGCATTGGGGGAGCGGTCACTGAGCGCTGGGACTGGGACGCCACTCTCCAGCCCAGGGCCCCTAGGGCCGCCACCACCCCGTCCTGGGCCGGGATCAGCCCGGCCCCCTCCGCGACCCCGCTCCAGGTGGAGGAAGCCGCGGCAGAGAGAAGCTATGGGTATCAAAGGCAGACAAAGGGTTTACACTAATTACTGGCCTCCCCCGCTACCCCCCCTCTCCAAACACCGTCTGGATTCCTGGCGCTTGTAACTCCGGCCCTGCCCGCGGGACACACAACACCGAGCAGCCCCGCAGATAATCGCCTGCGCCATTAGCGGACAAATTTGCGCTGGAGGGGGGAGCGGGCCACATGGGGTGCGGGGGCAGGGGCGGGGCGCAGGGCAGCACCGCGGGCCAGAAAGGAGTGGCGGCGCATGACCCGTGCCCGGCGGCCCCGCACAGGGAGCCTGGAGCCAGACCCTCCCCGCCCGCGCCCCAGACCCCCGACCCTCCCCAGTCTGCCCACCCGGGGTCGCGGACGCGCGTGTTGGGGCTCACCTCGGCGGGGGCTCGGCGGGCGGGCAGGCGCGCGGGCGGCGGGAGTCAGGGCTGGGCCCGAGGGGTGCGCTCCGTGGTCACTGACGCCCCAGGCGCCGCATCCCGCCGCCCCGCGCCCCCGGGCCCAGCCTCGGGCGGGGCGGCGCTACCTGGACACTGGCGGCTCAGGCCGGGGTCCGGGTCTGGCGCGGGCGCGCGGGGTCCCGGGCCGGGCAGGCGGCGGGGGCACGTCCGCGGGCCGGGGCCGGGGTCCCGGGGCGGCGGGGCGT
This sequence comes from Avahi laniger, assembly GCA_963575035.1. Classification (NCBI taxonomy): domain Eukaryota; kingdom Metazoa; phylum Chordata; class Mammalia; order Primates; family Indriidae; genus Avahi; species Avahi laniger. The sequence goes on from CAUYSK010075967.1 coordinate 30,194, forward strand.
GGGGCCCGGGGCGCCGCGCCGCGAGGCGTCCTTCCCTGCGGGGCTTTGTCGACTCTCCCGGAGCGAGCGCCGAGCCCGCCGCGCGCCCCGCCCCGCACAACTTCTGGCCAATCCGTGAGCTCCGGCCCGCCTCTCGCCCCGCCCCGGACCCCGCCCCGCGCCTAAACTTCCCCCCAATCCGCGCGCGCGCCGCCCCGCCCGCCGGGCTCCTGAACCTTAACCCTCGCGGTGCGGGCCGCCCTGAGGGCGGCCCTGCGGGCTGGGCGGCTCCCTGGGGCGGGGCCCTCCCCGCCCCGGCCGGCGCCCCGCTGGAGCCCGCCGGCAACTCGGGAGTAGCCACGCCCACCCCACACCCACACCCGCCCGCGTCCGGGCCTCAGAGCCCAATCCCAGGGAAGTCCCCTGGACCCCCAGAGCAGGCTCTGGCCGGGCCAAGGCCGCCTGGCCTCTGGCTAGCCCAGTCCCCAGCCTGGACAGTCTCCCTGGTAGTCCTGGGGCGGGGGGCGAACTGGACAGCTGTGGGACGCTTCCCAGCCTGGAGGCCCTCGCCGGGGAGCCGTCGGGAGCAGCTCAGGACGAGATGGGCCGCCTCGGCGGTGAGGGTGGTGGGGAAGGAGCCCCGCCCCTTGCGCTTTGGATTACCTGGTGCCCCTGACCAAGGGCAGGTATGTTTCCACAACTCACCTGGAGGCTTCCCCGCCTCTCACTCGCTAGTGATGGTAATCATTACCAGTAATAATAGATAACAACGCCCCCTTTAATCCGGATACCAGGCAGGTGTCCGCTGCAACAGGTGAACAGCGAAGATAGCTTACCCGCGGTTTCCCAGTCCGCACTCGGCATGTGCAGGACTCAGACCAGCCCGCTGCGGAGTCCAGCTCTTCCCCGTTCTTCCCCCGCACCGCCGCCTGCATCCCTCTCCGCGCCCGCCCAGCACACTCGGCTCCCAGGCCACCCAGCGCCATCAGCAGGGCCTCTGCCGCTCCGCGCATTCTCTCTGGCCCGAATGACTGGGCCAGCCTCCTCATGGCCTCCCCTCACCCTGCTCAGTTTCCAGTGCCCTCAACACAAAACCCATGGCCTACCCACCCCCACGTCTCTGCCCCGCGGCTCCTCAGCTCTGGCCATATTACCAGCCCCTTCTCCACCCCATGCTCTTCCCTCAGGAACCCTGCCTGGAACGGCCACTCTCTTTGGGCTCAGAAGCTCCCTCTTCCAAGAAGTCTTCCAGGGAAGATTGATATTGGAAAGGCCTTGCAAGCCAATGTCTCGGGGTAGAGAAGAGCTGGTTAAGGGGTGCCAGTTTTCAGGGTTTGGGGCCACCAAGACCCAACTAGTCACCCATCCCAAGCTGGTGAGGCCCAGCCCAGCGTTCTCAACCCCAAATCCTGCCTCTGGGCCAGTGTGGGCATCTCTACATGGAGGGAGGTGAGCAAGGCCCATCCCTGTCCTACCCTCAGTGGCCCAACATACCCACTCTGCACCTTGGCCAAGGTCAGGGCATAGGCTGAATGGCCCTCTGAGCTGAAAAACGCCAGGTGCCACAGCTGAGGCCTGACTCAGCAGCAGCCAGCAGAGCCGACCTCGGCCACCTGAGGACTGTCCAGCTGGCGCCAGGGGTCACAAACAGGTGCTCCACGGCAAAACGGACAGGTGGGTGTGAGGTCCTGGGTTAGTGGGCAGGCAGCCCTAAACGTCGTGGACAGGTTTTTGAGGAAACACCGCCGAAGCGTGAAGAGCTCCGACAGGTGTGCAGGCTGCCAAGGGCAGGTGTGTGAAGTCGGGGGAGAAGGTGGGCAGTGGAGAGGGATCTCAGCAGGTGAGGTGGCCCAGGCAGGCGCAGCTGAGGTGGATGGGATGCGACGAGGAGGCAGAGACTGTAGGTACGCGGGGGAGGCGGGCGGGTCTACATCCCCTGCCGGCCTCCGCACGCAGCCCTCCAGCTCCCGGCCTTGCGCAACCCTCCAGCCCGCGCCCCCACCGTCCAGCCGCGTGCTCCCCACCCTGCAGCCCCCCTCTGCCGGCCACGCGCCGCCCCCTCCCGTGGGGACACGCTGCCCCCTGGTGGAGGCGCGGGGTGCGGGGAACCCCCCCAGGGCCCTGGCCCGGCTTGCCCCGCCCCTTCCTAGGTGCCCTGCCTAGGCTCCTTCCTCCAGAACCCCCCCACCAGCCCCTCCCCCACCCCAGGAGCTCGAGACAGGCGCCCCCTCTTGGACTCCCACAGACACTCCGCGACAGTTGGTCAGCGTGCGCAACCAGACTGCCTGGGTGCAAGTTCTGCCTTTTAAAACTGAAACGTCTCGGCGCCCCATCTGCAATATCCGCAGGATTGCCCAGCACAGGTAAGCCCAAATAAGTAGTAATTTACTCTTCATAAGATCACGTAACAATGATGTGCTGAGCCCTCCCTCCATGTCAGGATCTGTACCGGAGCTGGAGGTGTGGGTTGAGCAAGGTGGATGGCCCAACCTTCTGTAGAGGTGGCATCTCAGCAGCAGATGTAGAGAGTGAAAGGAAGAATATCAGATGGTAGAAAGAGCTTGGCAGAGAACTGAGATGAAGTAGCAGAGACCAGATTTGCATTCTCTCACCTTAAACAAGAAAAGACCCCAGACAAATATATGTGAAAACAGTACTCAGGACACTGTACATCACGCATCAAAGGACAGCGATCCTTGAGAGACTGGAAACAAAGGGGGGAGCTGTGGACTGTCCATGCCCACTGCCCCGGGCACAGTGCATGAGATATCCAGGCAGAGCCCAGTGGTCTCCCTCCGTTGCGGAGATGGAGGTGGGAGGGCAGGTGCCGGGAGTTTGCAGGTCCTCCAGAGGGCTAGAGAGGAGAGGGATGCACAGAGGGAGGACCCCAGATATCCACAGAGGGTCATCCTCAAGGCTCAGCTGAGTGCAGATCAATGCAAGGGTGTGAAGGAAACCCCTAAGGCTGGAGAAAGAACCACCCAGAAGGATTAGAGCCTACAGGGGGCTGGGAATAGTGCCTGTGTCCAACAGCCAGAGGGGGAACCTTGATTCAAGGAGCATTGATTAGAGCAGGAAGAAGGGTCTTGCCTCAGTAGTAGGGAAAAATCAACATGAGACTAAATATGGTTTTGGTCCCACCTAACACAGCTTTAAAGTAAGACCCAAAGGACCACAATTTCTAAGTATCTTAATCACATCCCAGAAACAAATGCAAGAATATTTATAGGTATACAAAAATCTCCAGCATCCAGCAAGGTAGAATATACAATGTTGGATACCCAATAAAAAACTCTCAGGTAGGCCAGGCCCAGTGGCTCACGCCTGTAATCCTAGCTCTCTGGGAGGCCGAGGCGGGCGGATTGTTTGAGCTCAGGAGTTTGAAACCAGCCTGAGCAAGAGCGAGACCCCATCTCTACTAAAAAAATAGAAAGACATTAATTGGACAACTAAAAATATATAGAAAAATTAGCCAGGCATGGTGGCGCATGCCTGTAGTCCCAGCTACTCGGGAGGCTGAGGCAGGAGGATCGCTTGAGCCCAGCAGTTTGAGGTTGCTGTGAGCTAGGCTGACGCCACGGCACTCACTCTAGCCTGGGCAAAAGAGTGAGACTCTGTCTCAAAAAAAAAAAAAACAACTCTCAGGCATGAAAAGAAGCAGGAAATTATAACCCATATTGAGAGGGAAAAACCAATCAAAACTGACCCAGAAATGACAAAGATGATAGAATTAGTAGATGAAAACCTCACACATACTTACTGTGACTATATTTCGTATGTTAAAGATGCTAGAGGAAAAACTGAATATGTTAAGTAGGGATGTGAAAAAAAAAATCCTTAAGCCTCCAATTGAATATCTAGAGATGAAAATTACAGTATTTGAGAGAAAGAATACTTTGAATGGGATTAATGGAAATTGCAAAAGAAAGAACTAGTGAACTTGAAAACCCAGCAATAAAAACTATCTAAATGAAACAGAGAAAATGGGGAAAAGCGGAAAAAACATCAGTGAATTATGGTATAACTTTAAGTGGAGAAATACAAGTATAATTGGAGTCTCCAAAGATGAGGAGATAAAGGTGGGGAAAGAAAAACTATTTTAAGAAAAAAATGGCCAGAATTTTTTCAAATGCGATGGAAAACATAAACCCATGGTTCCACAAAGCTCAACAAACATGAAGAAAAAAGCACAAGAAACGTGAAGAAAATGACACCGAGTCATAGTATCAAATGCTGAAAATCAGTTATGAAGAGAATAGCTTCAAAGTAACCAGAGAAAAAAGACACAATTGGGGTAGAGGAACAAAGAAAAGAATATTTTCTTGATGTCTTGTTGAAAACAATGCAAGCAAGAAGACAGTGGAGTAACATCTTTAAAATACAAAAAAAAAAAAAAAAAGAAAAGAAAACCTGTCAATATGGTATTATTTGCCAGCAGAAATATCTTTTAATAACAAAGTTGAGGCAGGGCGTAGTGGCTCATGCCTGCAATCCTAGCACTCTGGGAGGTTGAGGCAGGAGGATCACTTAAGGTCAGGAGTTAGAGACCAGCCTGAGCAAGAGCAAGACACCCTCTCTACTAAAAATAGAAAAAATTAGCCAGTCAACTAAAAATAGAAACAAAAAATTAGCCGGGCATGGTGGCTCACACCTGTAGTCCCAGCTACTCGAGAGGCTGAGGCAGGAGGATCGCTTGAGCCCAGAAGTTTGAGGTTGCTGTGAGGTAGGCTGACACCATGGCACTCACTCTAGCCTGGGCAACAAAGCGAGACTGTGTCTCAAAACAAAAAACTAAAAATGAAATAAGGACTTTTTTAGGTATGAGAAACTGGAAGACTTAATCACTAGCAGATTGACACTACAGGAAATGTTAAAGGGTATTCTTCAAGCAAAAGAAAGATAATACCAGATGGAAACTTGAATCTACTCTAAGAAATGAAGAGCGCCAGAAATTGTAACTACATAAATAAAGAATGTTTTTCTGGCCGGATGTGGTGGCTCATGCCTGTAATCCCAGCAGTTTGGGAGGCTGAGGCAGGGGTATCCCTTGGGCCCAGAAGTTCGAGACTGCAATGAGCTATGATCATGCCGCTGCACTCCAGCCTGGGTGACAGAGTGAGACCCTGTCTCTTAAAAAAAAAAGTTCTTAATATTTAAACTCTTTCAAAAATAATCAACCCTGTAAACCCACACTTTGGGAAGCCAAGAAAGGAAAATTGCTTGAGGGCAGGATCTCAAGACCAGCCTGGGCAACATAATGAGACCCCTATCTCTACAAAATAATTTTTAAAATTTGCTGGATGTGGTGACGTGCGGCCGCTGCACCCAGCCAAGATGGTAGATTTAAACCCAACCATATTAGTAATCACATTAAATGTAAATATTCTAAATATCCCAACTAACAGGCAGAGATTTTCAGACTAGGTTAAAAAAAAAAAAAGCGAAGACCCAAATATATGCGCTTAAAAGAAACACATATCAAATATAAAAACACAAATAGGTTAAAAGTAAAAAGATGGAAAAAGATATACCATGCTAACATTAATGAAAAGAAATCTTGTCAGGTGCCGTAGCACAAGCCTGTAGTCCCAGCTACTTGGGAGGCTGAGGCAGGAGGATTGTTTGAGCCCAGGAGTTTGAGGTTGCAGTGAATTACGATCATGCCACTGTACTCTAGCCAGGGTGACAAAGTGAGCCTCTGTCTTGGGAAAAAAAAAAAAAAAAAAGGACCAGTATGGTCAACATAGTGAGATCCTATCTCTAAAGAAAGAAATTCTTTTTAAAAAAATCTGGAGTGGCTATATTAATATCAGCTAAAGTACATTTCAGAGCAAAAAATATTATCAGAGATAAGGAGGATCATTTCATAATGATAAATTGTTAAAATTATCAAAAGGACATAAAACCCGAAAAATGTATGCATGCAACAACAGATAATAAAAATCCATGAAGCAAAAACTGATAGAAATGCAAGGAAAGATGATCGAGTCCACAATTATACTCTGAGGTTTCAGTCCTGGTTTCCCAATATTTGATAGAACAAGTGGACAGAAAAACATTAGGAATATAGAAGACTTGAACAATACTATCAACTAACTTGGCTTAATTTATATTTATAGAATAGTCCACCACATTCTATGCCAAAAGTTGAAATATATTTAAAAGGATTCAAGTTGTTCAAAGCACATTCCCTGACCGCAATGGAATTATATTAGAAATCAACAACAAAAAGATATTTGGAAAATCCCCTAATATTTGGAAACTAAATAATCCCCTCCTTCATTTCCCATGTAGTGAAGAAGAAATCAAAAAGAAAATTAAAATTGTTTTGAACTTAATAGAAATGAAAAAACAACATATCAAAAATTGTGCGGTGTAGTTAAAACAGTACTTGGAGAAAACTTACAGCACTAAATATGTGTTTTGGAAAAGAAGACAGGCTTAAAATCAGTGACCTCCGCTTCCATCTAAAGAAATTAGAGGCCGGGTATGGTGGCTCACTCCTGTAATCCTAGCACTCTGGAAGGCTGAGGCAGGAGGATCGCTTGAGCTCAGGAATTCGAGACCGGCCTGAGTAAGAGTGAGACCGTGTCTCTAATAAAAATAGAAAAATTAGCCAGGATGGTGGCATGTGCCTGTAGTCCCAGCTACTAAGGAGGCTGAGGCAGGAGGATTGCTTGAGCCCAGAAGTTGGAGGTTGCTGTGAGTTAGGCTAATGCCTCTCTAGCCCAAGCGACAGAGTGGGACTCTGTCTTAGAAAAAAAAAAGAAATTAGAAAAAGGAGAACAATGAAATGCAAAGTAATCGGCAGAAGGGAAATATTAAAGATTGCAACAGAAATCAATGAAATAGAAAACAGAAAAACTATAGAGAAAACTAATGAAACCAAAAACTGGTTCTTTGAAATCAATAAAATTGACATCTCTTGCAAATGGACCTGAAACAAAAGAGAAAAGACACAAATTATCAATATAAGAAATGAGAAAGGTAATATTATTACAGATTCTACTTACATTAAAAGAATAATAGAAAATATAAATAACTTTATGCTAATAAATGTGAAAACTTAGAAGAAATAGACAAATTAATTAAAAGACAGAAACTATCAAAGCCCCCCTCAAGAAGATATAAGATAACCTGAGCAGCTATATATCTATTAAATAATTTGGATTTTTAATTATTAATAAAAACCTTCCTACAAAAAAAACACGTCTTCATGGAGAAGTTCTACCAAACACTTAAGGAGGAAATAATACCAATTCTACACAAACGCTATCAGGAAAGTGAAGAGAAAGGAATACCTCCCAACTCGTTCTATAAGGCCAGCATTACTCTGCTACCAAAATCGGAATTACAAGAAAAGAAACCTACAACAATATATGACATGAACATAAATGCAAAATGTTTTTTATTTTAATTAATCAAATCCAACAATACAAAAGAAAAGTATACTACCTCATGATCAAGTGGGGTTTATCCAGCAACGCAAAGTTGGTTTAACATTTGAAAATAAATCAATGCAACTTACTATTAACAGACAGAAAAGCAATGAGGCCAGGCACAATGGCTCACATCTGTAGTCCCAGCACTTAGGGAGGCCAAGGCGGGAGGATTGCTTGAGTCAGGGAGTTCAGGGCTGCAGTGAGCTATGATCAGACCACTGTACTCCAGCCTGGGAGACAGAGCAAGACTCTCTCTCTAAAAAAAGAAAAAAGAAAGAAAAAAACAATTTGATGACCTCAATAAATGCACAAAGCATTTGACACAATTCATCATCTGTTCCTGATTTTAAATATCAGCAAACTAGGAATAGAAAAGAATTTCCTCAACCTGATAAAAGTCATGTACAAAAAAAATTACAGTTAACATCACACTTAGCTGTGAAAGACTAATGCTTTCCCCTAAATCAGGAACTAGACAATGATGTCCACTCTCTCCACTTCCATTCAACATTGTATTGGAGGTTCGAGCCAGCATAGTAAGTCAAGAAAAAGAAATAAAAGGGATCCAAATTGAAAAGAAAGGAATAAAATGGTCTTTATTTGTAAATGACAAGATCATCTTTGCAGAAAATTCTACAGAATCTATAAAAAAAAAAGGCCACTAGAACTAACAAGTTAACAAGCACACTTAGCAAGGTGGCAAGATACAAAGTCTTAAAGGATGTGCCGTGAACTTTGATACATTGCTGGTACAGCACATAAGATGATACAAACATTTTGGATGAGTTTGGCAAGTCTTACAGAACTAAGCCTGCATCTGACACATGAGCCAGCCATTGCACTCCGAGGTCTTCACCCAACAGAAAGGAAGGCATGTGTCTATACAAAGGTTTGTGCACAAATGTTCAGAGCAGCCCTAAACTTCCATCAATAAGTGAAGCGGCAAACCAGTTGCTCCATATCCCTGCAATGGAGTGCTACTTGCCAATAAAAAGCGATGGCCCACCGACACACACAGCAACACCGCTGACTCTCAGAATAATTAGGCCAAGCCAAGGAAGTAGCCCTGGCAAGCGGCCATCCCGTATGGATCCATTGTGAAAACCTGCAGGAAGATTAAATTTCTAGTGACCGAAGGCAGCCAGTGGTGGCCAGGGCTGGATCAGAGGAGGTGGTGAGGTGGGGTTCAAAAAGGGCATGCGGTAGCTTCTGGGGGATCATGGGGACAATCTGGATGCTGACTGGATGTCATGGATGTACACGCCTGTCAGAATCTGTCACGTGTTACAATTCAAGTGGTGCAGTTTTTGTGTCAAGTATACCTCAATAAAGGTGTTATTTAACGCAAACGAGATTGACTTGCTAGAAAGACACAGAGGAGAGCACCTGTGGAGGGGCAGGAACCTACTGAGATGGACTCTGTCGGTGTCGTGACCACCTGACAGGGTGGGAATATATTGTTTAAGATTTTTTAATGCACAAATGGCCTCTCCGGTTCCACCTTCTGTCCTACAGCCTCCTCACTGGAGCTCTCCTTCATCAGAGCCACCGGCCTCATTTTCCTGCCTGCTCTGGAACCAGTGTTTGGAGGGACAGTGGCTGACTTCATCTCTAAGGGACACTTGAGGTGCAGCCAGTGATGTGGTCACAGAACTGCAGGGGTGGTGGCTCCATGCCCAGCCCCGGTCAGAGGACACAGGCATTTCTCAGCCTTGACCCAGAGTCCCTGTTTTGACAAACGTTTGTATTCCCTGAAAATGTGTATGTTAAGCCCTAAACCCAATGTTATGTGGAGATGGAGCCTTTGGGAGGTGATTCGGGTTAGATGAGGCTGTGAAGGGCCCACGACGGGACTGGTATCTTCAGAAGGAGACCAGAGCCCCTGGCTGGGCAGGACAGCAGGCCAAGGGGCTCACCAGCACTCCTGCTGTGGTTGGGACCCTGTCCCCCACAGACATAGACCCCTGAGCCTGAGCTGTCCTGGCCTCCCACGCCTCCAGATGGAGACGCTTGGCCTGTCCAGGCGTCCCCACCACTGCCATGGCCCAGGTGCTCCCTGCTGCGGCTTTCTGCTGCTCTCGGGAGCGCAGTGGTCTCAGTGGGCTCCCAGGCCTGCTTGGCTCCCTCTGCCCACTCCCTCAGGCTCCTGGAGGAGCCACTGTCCTACAAGCCAGGCCAAGGCCCCGGAGAAGGGGCTCCACCGGGTGTGATGACAGGGGAAGCGGGCTTTGGCCACTTGGGACTGCTGTGTGGGGATGTTCACAGCCCATCCTCAGCCTCCGTGGGGAGGGGGCCCCTCTCCTGTGCCAACTGGGCTGCAGGGGGGATTCCTGAGCTGGTGTTGGGGTGCTGCAGCCCAGGTGGGCAGGTCAGGTCTTTTCCTATATCCTGTAAGGTCCTGCATGGCAAGGTCTAGGCAAAAGGCCAAGGGGAGGGGACATGCAGACCCCAGTGGCTGCACCCAGGGCCTCTCTCAGCCCCAGGGAGGGGGCGCTTACAGCACCACCAAGGGGCCCGTCCAGCCCAGAGCCAGACTCCATCCACAGGCTGCAGTGAGGCACAGGCTCAGCACAGCCTTTCTCCCCTGCCCCCTCCGCCATCAGTGACAGGTGTGCCTTAGGACACGGCCCCTCCAGACCAGGTTCTGGGCCAGGTGGCAGATCCAAGGAGTCCTGGGCTCGCCTTGTGGGTGGGAATGGCCTCACTGGATCACCCTGGCAGTGTGGGAGGACATGCGAAGTCCAGGGGCTGGCAGAGCTGGCAGCTGGTTACCATGGCAACAGGAGTGATTCTTGTAAAGACGAGGAGTCTTTTTGGTGAAACTGAGGGCTGTGTGGGCGGCTGAGGGTGGGTTGGGCCTTGGGGCTCTGTGGGGTGCACAGGGCTGGGTGCTGCAGCCCAGCTGAAGGCTTGACCCCCCGGGTGTGTTTATTTGCTGAGGAACAGCAACTTGCAAGGAAAGGAGGGATACCTGGAGCCACAGGAGTGGCGCAGGGACAGACAGGCAGGTGCCTGAGAGCACCCAGTCCCTGTGCCAGGGCCTCCCACCACATATAAAATGCCTGTCTGTGCCTGTGCCGGGGCAGCTGCCTGCAAACTGGTGCCAACTCTGCTCAAGACTCACCCCCACCTGCCAGTCCTCTGCCCCAGATCAGACCCCAGCATGGCCATGACCAAGGGGGGCTCCAGGAAGAGGAAGTAAATCCACAGAGTTCCAAGCCAATCCATGCTAGCAGGAGCCTGGGGAGCCTCACAAGTTCGAGCTAAATTCATTAAGCAAAACACAGAAAGTGGGTTTGGCAGGCCAGCCACATCACTACCAGGACTGAGGTCTGGTATGCCTGCCGGAGCACTTGGGGACTGAGTTAACTGCCCTGGGCCAGCCTGGCCTCAACCCAGCCTGCCCACGCTGCAGCCAGAAGGCCAGGACCTCCCCCTGCAGGGCCTGCCCCTCAGGTGTCCCCAGGGCCTGCACTGTGAGCTTGCTGAAATGCAGACTCCCGGGCCTACCCCTGACAGGCAGAGTCAGGACCTGCACTCTGACAAGGTCGCAGGTGACTCCTAGGCACAGGAGCATTTCTGGAGCCACAGGCCCTCTGGGGTCCGTGGCAACCACGAAATGACTGCCCAGGCAGACTCCAAAGCACTACTTGAAATACTTGCCAGCAGGAAGTCTGTAGGTCTGGCAGGCATGTCTCAAACACAAACTGCCACAGCAAGGCTTCGAGGCCTCTCATCCAGTTCCCAGACTGAAGCCAATTCATGGACCCAGACACCTTGTTAGAAGGGGAGACTGGGTGCCTCTGAAAAGGACCTAGCCACACAACCACTGCGGCACACTCCCACTCATACAGGGGAGACTGGGGGCCATTTTCCAGGGACTCCGCCCTGAGAAGAGGGAGATAGTAAGACCTCCAGGGGTTACTGGACAACAGTTCTGACGTGCTGCTGACACTGCCACCTGACAGCCACCATGACCCACTGGTCAGAAGAGGCTTTGGGAAATGTGGCAAAGGTGGGGTATCGGGCCAAGTCTGCGTTGGGGGGTTCTGCGGATGCTTCCTGTAGCTATTGCACTAGTCCCCAGTAGGTTGAGAGGGAACCCCAGCGGTGCCCTGACCTGCAGAGGGAAGGCTTCCTTCCACGCTCTCCGTCTCTTGCCAGCTGGGTGTTGAGCATTGGTAGGCTCTCACCACCCCACCATTGGCCATGCCAACTGCAGCTGAGGTCCGCTGCAGTGGACAAGCCAACCAGCCCCTGGCGCTTGACATGTGGATGCTGCACTGGCAAATGCTAGCTCCTCTCCCCATCGAGAAAGAAAAGCAGTCGCAGTGTGTATTCCCATGACGGGGACATCAGCACGCCTTCAGTTTGCCTTGATGACACCACGATTCTGTGTAATTGTGGTCAGGGATCTTCACTTCCTCAATGACATTATGCTAACTGGACATGGTAAGGATGGGATAGTGAGTGCCCCAGACGACTCAGGAAGACGTGCTTTCCAGAGGGTGGGAGAGAAACCCCGTTAAAGTTCAGAAGCCTCCAGAGGAGGTTTTAGGGACCCAGTGATCTGGGAAATGTTGGGATATGCTACTTAAAGTCAGATGTGGTGCTGTGCCTCACACCACCCACTTCTAAGAGGCACAGTGCTTGGTGGGACTCTGGATTTGGGGTGCAACGTGTCCCACACCTGAACATCCCACTCTGACCCATGTCCTGGGCAACAGGCAATGCTGGCAAGAACAGGCTCTGCAGTGGGTCTAGGCGTGACACAAGCAACCTTGCTGCTGGCATGAATGGCCCAGCAGACCCAGCCTTGCCTGAGTACCTGGCAGGGACACCACGCCCTCTGGAAAGCACCAAGAGAATGCCCACCAACTCCAGACCCCTAGCCTCCTAGGCAAAGGCCATTTCCTCCCCTGTGAAAATCCACTCTCCACTTAGAAGGCCACTCTGGGCTCGCCACTACTCAGCCCCGGTGAAGGTCTGACACCGTTCACCCATCGGCCCAGGGAGAGCTGAGTGCCCGTGCCATCCTTCAGGACACAAAAGTAGCGCGACTGGGCCAAGCACATCTGGAAGTAAAGCCCATGAACAGAAGCTCGAGCTCCCACTTCCTGCCCCTTCTGAACAGAGCCACTACCCTCTCAGCCTGCACCAAGGCTCCACAACGGGTTTCCTACCTGCTGCTGAAGGCAGAAGTGGTTGTGGATGTAGGGCACACTGTGCCACCCAGAAGGGGACAGCTGCTGCGTCACCACTGCTGGAGGCTGGCCCTAGGAGCAGGGGGTGGAGGGGTCTGCTCCTGGTGGGCAGGGCCAGGTGGCATGTTTAGCCCACGATTGGCTCCATATGGGCAGTATCCAAGTTGGCCAGCTGGCCAAATACAGAAAGCTTGCGGGCAAGGAGACGTGGGGAAGAGACAGGAGTGTGGCCCATGGGATGGGCACAGAAGGAGGGTGTGAGTCCAGCAGAAACACCTGCATTTGTCCAGAGGGTGCCCACCACCCCCTGGAGATGCTCGTGGACAGGGATGTTGAATCCAGATACTTTAGGCCACCCCATGAATGCTCCATGGGCCCAGATGGACAGTGGCCTCAGCAGCAGGGACAGAGGCTGTGTGCAATTGACCAAGGTGGACCTCCCTAGCTCACGGCACAGCTTCAAGCCTGACCCTCCAATGGCAAAGGCCAAAGCTAACTGATCAGCGAGACCAGAGGGTGGGGACTCGTCAGCAACCCAGTGGCTGCCTGACGATCTCGAGGGCTACCGTCCTGGTGGAGATGGTGACCCAGCCTCACGGGGAGGAGAGACACAGCACAGATCTGGCTTAGCTCTTGCAGCTGAGACCAGTGCCAGCATCACTGCGTTGGGGACTCACAGAATTCCCCATTGACCACCACATCACCTCCAAAGGAGGGGCCCATCTCACCACCCTGCTAACAGCAGGCTCGTGCCACAAATCCACGGCTGAGGGGAAGCTTTGAATGTGTTTTGCTGCTGCTTTTGCCAAAAGCCAGAGCATCCAGGCCCAGGAATGAGGGGAGGGTCCCTTGTGGGGTCTCTGTCCCACCCCTACAACCTGGCTCAGCAGATATGAAGGTCCTGGTGTCTGAGAAGGGACGGTGTCCACTGACAAATCCAGTCCCACTCCCATTAAGCTAGAGACTGAGATGGTCCCAGACCACAGGGTCCTCAGGCTACTTCCCTGTTGGGGGAAGTGAAGCTATTTTTCTATGGGTGATGGATCCCGACCACCACAGAGGGCCAGTGCTTGCTATGCATCAACTGTGTCCCCCACAAAATTCTTATATTGAAGTTCTAATCCCCAGTATCTCAGAATGTGTCCTTATTTGGTCACTGGTCAGCACAGGGTCTTTACAAAGATGATCAAGTTAAAACAAGGTCATGAGGGGGGCCCTTATCCAATCTGTGTCCTTACAAGAAGAGGTCCGGACACAGGTGCAGAGAAAGGCCAGGTGAGAACACAGAGAGAAGTGAGCACACAGTGAATGTGGCTGTGTGTGAGTCCAGGAGAGGCCTTGGGAGGAACCAGCCCTGCCCACACCTGACCTCGGACTTCCAGGCTCCAGAGCTGTGAGATGATACATTTCTGACGTCTGAGCAACCAGTACTGTGGTATTTGTCACAGCAGCCCAAGCCAGACTAACTTGGGGCTGCAGAAGGCAGTGGGGGCACCGTGCCCCACCCAGGGGCCCACCAGCCCAGCCCCACTGCCCCCGTACAGCAACAGCAGTGCCTCAGAGACACCAAAGAGCCGCCCTGAGGGAGCTGGTCTGGGCTCACATGGGGAAAGGGGCATGGCTTTGGGGTTTGAGTGGAACTACTGTCAAAGTGACATCTCTGAACCGCAACTTGGAGATCTATGTTGGCTGGTGGCATGCAGGGGACCTGAGCTTCACACCCAGACAAAGGGTAGGCAGGTGCAGAGAAGCCGGCGGGATGAGATCAGGGCCTCTACTCCCAGGCTCCAGCCTGAAGGGTCCCACAGGCTGGCTGTGCCCCTGGGCAGGTCTCTGGCCCTTGCCAGGTGCCCTTTCTCCGCAGCTTTCTCCGTCTGTCTGTTCCCTGGGAGCGGTTCTGCACCTTGCCTCCATCTCTGCAAACGGTCACCAAATTGTCCTCATCTGAGCATGCCATCTGTTTCCTCCTGGGCCCAGATGTGGAGCCACTATGACCCAAGGGGGGTGGACACAGGCATTGTGGACATTGCTGGCCTTTTCTGCTGCTGGCCACAGACTGGACTGGACAGGGATGCCCCATCCCACCGTCCACTGGGGCAGGGGGCCCCTCCCCCATCAGCCTCAGCTCCTCACTCTGCAGAGCAGCAAGAAAGCAAGGGACAGGAATGTGCCCCTCACTAGGGGCAATGCCAGAGACCCCTGGACGGGCAGGGCAAAGCTGAGCTCCCTGCCTGGAGCAGGCAGGACTCTCCATGTGGCCAGAGCAGTGTCCCTCAATCCATCTAGGCTTGGGGGCAGGCTCTGGATAGGAGGGGGCGGGAAGAGGCTTTGCTCCAGCTGAGTCCTCACCCCCCAGGCTTCACCCTCAGGGGCCAGCCCCACCCCTGCCAGTGGTGGCCCAAAGTCTCGCCCAAGACTGGAGTGTA
Organism: Avahi laniger; assembly: GCA_963575035.1. Taxonomy (NCBI): domain Eukaryota; kingdom Metazoa; phylum Chordata; class Mammalia; order Primates; family Indriidae; genus Avahi; species Avahi laniger. The sequence goes on from CAUYSK010075967.1 coordinate 45,245, forward strand.
AAAAGGCACTTTAAAGGCAATGATGGGGCAAGCTGGAAACAGATGGCGTTGAAGGCTAACTGACTGGCCAGCTGTCCCGGGTCACTGGTCAGCACAGGCTCACAGGTCACCAGGGGCTGGTGACCCTCCTGGGGCAGGGACCTCCAGGTATGGCACAGGGTCCGAGAAGGGGCCTGGCCGGGCCCAGTAGTCCAGTGCTCGAACTCGGTAGGAACCAGAGACAACAGCTGTATCTGCAGACACAAAGGTACACATGTGTTATTGAGCGTGTGCCCACCTGAGCCTACCCTGATACCTAACGCCCCTGACTTGAGTCTTCGAAAGGCCCTGACCCCCACCATACCTGGCACTGTGTGGAGGCGCAGGAAGGGGGTGGCAGAGGCCAGGGCAATGGTGGGTGGGCATACCTGGGCTAAACACGAAGAGGTTAAAGGTTGATGGCTTCCTGCTGACCGTAGTATACACCTTACCATCCTGGGAGAATTGGATCTCATATGTCCACAGGCACCTGGGGAGGTCACAGTCAAGACCAAGGCTGGGGGGCAGGGCAGACCCACAGCCCTATTCCCTCCAGCCCCCTCCCTGGCACCTCCCTGAGTCCTTGGCACTCTTCCTACAATTTCAGGGGAGAGGGGAGAAAGGGAGAGGGGAGAGGGGAGCCCAACTGTTGCCTTTGATGTCCCCTACAGGTGTCCCTATGTCCCACCAGACAGGGTGTGATGTCACAAGTACACAATGTGGGGGGTGGAAGGCAGAGAGGCAGGAGGGAGCTGGCCCACCACCATGGAGTATCCACAGGGCCACTGCAGCCTGAAAGGGCTGGGGCAAAACAGGGAGATGGCCCCCACTCACTTACTTGGAGGCCACGTACTCATCCGACCAGACCAGAACCAGCTGCCCCTCAGTCAGGGGCAGTGCACGCAGCCGGGTGACCTGGGGGAAGGGAGGTGCTGTGTCAGGGTGAGAGAGGCGGGGTGGGGGTGAGTCCGGGCAGCTGTGGGGGCTGCCCCCACAGCTGCCACTTGCCTGGCCAGGCGGCTTCTCTGGGCGTGCGCACACGTGCACCAGCAGGAGCGAGGGCAGCGGGAGCTCTGGGCGCAGGGTCAGGTGGCGACTGGAGGGGAAGGGGCGTGGTGCTGTGGCCACCGAGTCCTGGGGATAAAGGTGTCTCCTCAGGGATCTCAGGGTGGGTTGACGGCCCTCTGCACCCTAACCCTAATGCGCCCGGCAAACCTCAGCTGCGCGCATGCGCCGGAACTGCTCCGCGGAGGGGAAGTCCGGTCGTCCAGCGCGCTGCCACTCTCCTTGGGGGCTGCAGAGCCGGTTGTCCATGTAGCGCGTAACGTAGACCAGCCCTGCAGAAAGCACGTTGGGGCCTTGCCTCACTGGGCCGATCCCTCCAGGCCCCGCCCCTCCAGAGTGCCCGCAAGGGGAGACCTACCTGGAACCTGCACTTACCGGGGCCGGGGGGCACCCCGTGCAGCCTCAGGGTCACCGCGACGCTGCGGTTGGCGTAGGCACGGGTGTCGTCACTTGCGTAGACCAGAACCGTGGCGCGCCAGGCGTCGGCAGGGCCCTCCGGGCTGTGGGCGCTGGCCAGGACGCCCACCGTGTGGTTGCTGTCTAGGACTGCCCCAGCCTGTGACACCTCGGCCCAGAGCTGCTCCTCATCTACAGGGGGAGGCTGTCACCATTGGGGAAGCTGCCCCTCCACCCTCCCACGGCCTGGCTTCCCACCTCTGTCCCCTCCTCTTGGTAAAGAGGTCTCTGCTTGGGGGGTCCAGGTCACACCACAACCTCTGCAGCCCACAGATCTGGAGAAGCAGAGTGGGATGGGAGGGCAAACCCCAGGACGTGTGCTCTGCCCCCCATGTCCATGCTCCCCTGCCTCTGGGCCTACTCCTCAGCCCAGAAGACATCCCTGCCTGACCAAGGCCCTGATCAGCCCACCCAGGCCCTCTTCTGGTCCTACCGCACCCAGGGCGTGCCAGGCCGCCTCAGCTGTCTGCAGGCTGGCCCGGCACCGCTCACCCAGCAGAGCCAGCAGCCCCATGGCAGTGAGCACCGGCTTGCGCAGCAGCTGCACGTGGGGCGGGCGGGTGTTGTTGACCTGGAAGCGTGCCGTGAGCGTGCGCTGTGAGAAGGGATGAGGGTGGTAGCTCAAGAAGGCATTGTCGTTGCTCAGGAGCGCGTAGTGGATGGAGGAGCTGGTGTTAGCCACTAGCATGTTCTGGTGCTGGGCAATGACCTGGGGGCAAACAGGGCAGCTGGGACAATGGCTGCAGTGGCCACCGCTCCCACCCTCTCACCCCAAGAATAAGGTGGCTCTGGGGGGAAAATGTACAAGGGCAGAGGGTGGGCCCACCTTCACAACCATGGCTGCATAGGTCACGTCGGCCCTCCATGGCTGCGGCTGCGACCAGCCCACCAGTGGGTCCGCCTCATCGTTGTAAATGGGGGTGTCCGCGAACATGGGGAAGAGCTGCCGTATCTGCTGCCCTATGGCCTTCTCCTGCTCCAGGATGTAGATGGAGCTGCCCGCACCCTGCAGGTGCCACCATAGTCAACTACACCACTGCCACCACCAGTGAGGGGCAGGCAAGGGTCCGGCAGAGGGGCAGGGTGCACCTTCTTGTGGAGGGAGATGTAGTCCAGCCGCACGCCCACCTCCCCCGTGAAGAAGTTGGTGCCACTGTGGCAGTGCTCCAGGAGGCTCCAACACAGCGGAGACTGTGGCGGGGCATGGAAGGAGTCACCGGGACCGCCTAGCCGCAGAGTGGCACTAGCAGCACGCAGGCCCTCGGAGCAGGCGTCATAGTAATTCAGGAAGCCTGGGTGGAAGGGACAGTGTGTCCACACGTGCCCTGAGGGATCAGCAGGTGCAGTGTTCCCCTCCTGTGCTCCCATGCTCCTTTCAGCTTGCAGGACCAGGAAGCACTGCCCACCTTGCGTGGTCATGGAGACGTTGTCAAAGTCGTGGTGGTCCGGCTCGTTCCACGTCTCGAAGTTCCACTTGGAAACATGCGCAAGTCCATACCTCTCTGCAGAGCATCCTGCTGTCACACGCGCTTCACCCCTTTGTGTCAGAACGTCCAGCCCACCCATAACCCCAGGGAGTCCCACGGTTGGAGGTTTGGGACAGATGGAGGGTCTAAGTGCAGCTGGGCTCCCCCATCCTGTCCACCCTCCCTGCCATCGGGAAGCCCTGGCTCAAAGGGGCCAAACAGGGAAGACCCAAGGGATGGCCTGGGTGATGGGGAGAGGACAGCCTGCCCAGGAGTATCCACCCCGTCCCCAGGGCCTACACCCTGCCCACCAATGTATCTCCTGGCTAGGAGAGATACCAGGTCCTTCCATGCAAACACCTGCTGCTTGTCTTCAAAGTCAGTGAAGAGTCCTGAGGGGCTGCCCATCAGCTCAAATCCTACAACAAAGGAGGGTGGCAGCCCTGCTGCCCACTGCCCATGCCATGCCCATGCCCTACTCCAGCATGCCAGTACCAAGGCCAGTCCTAAGCAAACAATCCGCAAGGACCCAGAGGGGCTGGGTGGTGGGAGAGGGGGTGCAGGTGGGCTGAGAGGGTAGAGCCAGCCACTCACCTGGTAGGAGCTGGTTCTCCCTGAGAAGGTCCAGGTACTTGTCCAGGTGGGTGAAGTTGTAGCTCAAGCCCTGCCCAGCAGATGCCCTGTGGAAGTCAATGTCAGTGTGGAGAGCATGGAGCACAGATGTGACTTAGCTCTCCACACTGGGACTGCGGCCACATTCCAGCAGAGCAGGAGCTGCTACACAGGGCAGAGATCCAGGCTTCCTGATGGGCCCTTCCCCTTAAAAAATAACCAACACTATGGAAACCTATCAGCCACTCACAGCCTGCTGTGAACTAGTGTGCCTGTGCTTTAAAACCTCCCACCTCTTCCTTCAAGAGATGGAAGACTTGGGGTGGAGACTCCGAACAGCCGTGAAGCTCAAAGGTACGATGGAGCAGGCAGGTCCTTCAGGAAAGGTACAGGGTGGGCGCTGTGGGACAGGAGCTAGGCAAATCCCCTACCCTGACTCTCTGCCTCTCCTGGAGTCCAGGGCCCCAAACTTGGCCCAACAGTACCCTCATCCCCGACCCCACACTCCAAGATGCAACATGCATGGGCAGAAAGGGAAAAGAAGGCCTCCCCCAACCTACACACATCCCAGATGGAGTTCAATTCCCAAAGGGCTCATGTTCTGAGAAGGGACAGGTGTCATCAGGCAACCATCAGAATCTTTAAGAGCACATCAGATGTTTGGTGAAGGGGACATGACAGAGAGTGAAGGTGGCAGGTCAGGGAGGGAGGGCCTCTCTGAGGAGGGGATGTCTAAGACCTGCCAAGTAATGGGATAAGCCAGCAAGGAGAATGTCTGGCAGAAAACAGATGAGACTGCATGTGCAAAGTCCCCGGGGTAGGAACCAGCTCCTGGTAAACAAGCAGCAGAAAGGCACCTAGTGGGCCTGGGGCAGAACAAGGGTGTGACATCGTGGAAAATGAGGTTACATGGGGGTCTTGTGACCATTGTGAAGACAGGACCCTGACTCAGGGTGAAATGTAGAGCCCTTTCAGGGTTCTGGGCAGAGCAGTGCCATGATGTTTTTGAAGGATCCTTCTGGCCACTCACTGGAGCCAAAGTGGGAGCCAGATGACTGGCTAGTGGGCCACAGTGGTCACCCAGGGAGAGATGTGGTGGCCAGACTGGGTGGTGGCCAGGGAGGCACCGAGAGGGGCTGGAGCGGATGCATTACAAAGTAGAGGGACAGCATCTGCTGTTGGAGGTGGGGGCGGGGCAAGACAACTCCATGGATTCCAGCCTGAGCAGCTGGACAGGTGGAGATCAGCTTGGTGCCAGGCTGGTCTCGGTTTGGGCCACATGGAGTTGGCCATCTGAGGGTGGACTGGGTGAAGACACTGGTGCTCAGGGGTCTGGGACTGTGGCGGAGCTTCTGGCCTGAGGCAAGCGTGTGAGGTGGTGAAACAGGGGACAGCAGCCAGCACTGAGCCTGGTGGGCGGGGGAGGAAATGCTGCAGCCGTAGTGAGGGCCCAGGCGTGTGGGGAGGTGCTTGGCGTGGGGCACAGACAGGTGGGTCAGCCAGGGTCTGAGGGCATCCTGCACCATTAGCATGCAAGGAACTCGCGGCGCGATGCGCCCCCTTGAGGCAGCTCGGTCTGTTCCGAGTGTGCGATGGCGTAGCAGAGGCAGGACGGGGGCGCACCAAGGACCTGGAATCTAGTCTTAAACAGCTGTCTGTGGATCACAGCAATTTCCCGCCACAGCCCAGCCGGCCCAGCACTGCTCGCTAGCGCAGCGAAGGTATGAACAACTCAAAACCTCCCTTCTGGTTGTCCCTGTCCTTGCTTGTACCGGTCAAGGCAGAGCACCGCCCGTCCACAGGCACAGGTGCCAGGCCCTGCTCCTCCCGCCGTGCCCTCTGCTCGCTCACCGGCTCCAACAGGTGCACAACGGAGCCCTCTCCACCCTACCCCCGCCACCGCCTCTCCCATCCAAAGGTCACACCAGTAGCTAAGAAGTAAAACTTAGCAAGCATTTGGGTAAAAATTAAACGCCCAGCGGATGGGTTCCAAAGTCCTACAGGTTGGGGTGGGGCAGAGGCAGGCGATGGCAGCCGGGTGGAAAGTGAAGGTGCTGGCGCAGCTCCAGGCTTTCTCGCAGATCCCAAGGTGATAACCCGGGTCCTGCGCACACAGGCCTGGGGTCAACACCGTCCCGGTGCTGGGCCGGCTGGGCCGCCAGCGGGGGGAGCCCCAGCGTCAAAGATGTCCCCAGTCTGTCACCACGGTGGACTTGAGTGTCAGCTGGCCTGGCCAGCCTCGTGGCTATGATGCCCGGGACTAGGATACCGCCCCCAGGGGCGACCCCACGCCAAGGAACAGGGAGTAGTCCACCTGCCCTACGGTCTCCCTCCGCCTCGGTCCCCGTCGGGAGGGGGAATTGAGAGACCCAGACTAGAGAGGAGGCTGAGCCAGGGAGACCAAGTGCGCAGCCCACCCCCACACCCCCTGCGGATCGGCGTGGCTTGGAAACGCAGACTGGGCCATCGCCCAACCCGGGTTCACCCTGCCAGACCCCGCGGGGCACCGGCGACCGCACAACCGGCTCGTTCTCCGCGCCCCCTCCCCGGGCCCACGCCCCAAGCCTGAGCGCCTGCGCTGCGAGGCCGAGCCACAGCCCGCCCGGTGAGTGTGGCGGGGCCGGGGCCGCGCATGCTCGGCGGTGGGGGCGGGGGTGCGCGTGCATAGGGACAGCGCAGGCGGGGGACAAGCGCGGGGTGGGGAACGAGCCTCGAGGTCCCAGGGGTGAGGGAAGCGAGACCGACGGCAGTTGCGTTCGCCAGGGGGGAGCAGGGGAGTGTGTGGAGTGCGGCCGGACCGACACAGATCCCCGTGGGAGAACCTGCGGCACGGCCTGGGCACTGGGGCGGGGGTGTCAGCCCGGGCCTCCGTCTTCTCTCCCAGACCCCAGCACGGTACACACGGGCGGGTCATTCCAGAGAAAGTGGGGTCTGGCGCCCAGTGCCCTGTCGGCCTGGCCTCTTTCCACAGGTGGTGGGTACAGATACAATGTTTCCTTTCCAAATAAATGTGCTCCAACTTAAAACGGTTGATTCAAAGACAAAATTAAGGAAATAACCTTAAGGGCCAGGACTTGACAGGAGGTCCAGTGGGAAGGTGGTTCAGGCAAATTTGACCCCGTTCTCCTCCCTACGTGGGGAGCAGCTAGGTGCACGGGAGCGAGGGGGCCTGCCCACCCTCTCCGACCAGCAAGGCCCCAAGATCCCTGGACAGCTGGCACACAGCAGCACAGCCTCTGGCCTCAGCACACAGGCACAGAAACTGAGGCAGAGATAGGTCAAGAAGAGGGGGTTAGGCCCCAAGGGTCCTACAGGTGTGATCTCAATTGTATTTCCTCACTCACAGGGGACACCCACCAGAGGCAGGCCCTATCCCTGCCAAGGACTGCCAAGGCCAGGCCCCCACAGTGCAGCGGAGATGGTGGGGGTGCCGTGCCCCTGAAAACTGCCCTCCTGAGCTATCCCCACCAGCCAAAAATCCCACCACAGGCTGGCCCTCCCCAGCCTGTGGAAATCCCCACCCCCTTGGTCAGGGGATGGCTGCTCCCCACACTTAGGTTTTTATGTGCCCCCCAGGTGACACCCCCCACCCTGTCTTGCACCAGCACCTCAGCCCCAGCACATGTGCACATTGGTCTGCACCCCTGGAGTCTTTGGCTCTACTCACTCACATCCATGGCTTCTTCCCACTCTCTGGCCACCCCATCCGCCAACTACATCCCACTCCTATTTCACCTCCAAATGGGGCCAACCTGTAGTCGGGTCTTTCCTGGCCAGGCTCATGGCTCCAGGGACCCAGGCAGGGCTTGCCAGAAGGCTGCAAAGGAGCTGAGTGTTAGGGTGCCTGATGGGAGCACCATCCCTCTGGGGCTCTGCCCCCTTGACACCCCAGTGCCCCCTGTCTGGGAGAATGCAGCCCCAGGGCCATGTCTGACTCCGCAAAACACTTAGCTGTTGGCAAGAATACCCTTTAAGGACCTGTGGGCACAGGAGAGGCAGCAAGGCAACTTCACAGTTCCCAGGCCTGAGCCAGGCTGCCCAAAGTGCCTGAGCTGTCAGGGACAGCAGGCCCAGGCCAGCTCAGCCTCCCAGCCCCACCAAAGGGACCCCCACAGCCTCTTGGGCCCGCCTCCAGGATGGGAGCATGCTTGGGACTGCAGCAGCTCCCTGGAAAGGAACCAGCCCTTGGTCATTCACAACCCACTTACCCCTCAAGCACCCAGTGATGGGGGCTCACCTCCGTTATTCACTTTAAAGATGGGGGACCTGAGGTTCTGCATGATAATTTTAAAAATGGCAGCTCACTCTGCTTTCTTGTGTGGGCCACTGCCCTAAGAGTTTCAGGGCCTCTGGTTTAATTCATTTTAAGGGATCATTTATCTTCATAGCAGCCCTAGGAGGCAGGTCCTGCTGGTCCCACCCTACTGTGGGAGAGAGAGCAGAGGCAGTGTCTGGCCAGTCTTAGCGGGTAGGGCCAGAATGCAGGCAGACCCAGGACCCTGCCCCCAACAGCGGGAAGGGAATGCTAGGCTGGTGGTGGCATCTGGATGCCAGGAAGCCCTCTGCCCTGGGCCATACACACCACACACGCATATGCCCATGCAAGCATGCAAACCATGCATGGGTGCGCACACACACTAACAACCGTGTGTCTGCTTTCCACACACGGACACAGGACAGAGGCTGGGAGCATGGTGGCCCCATGCCGAGCTGGCCATTACAACCTCTACCCCTGCTCCGGCTTGGACCAGAATGGTTCCTAGCAGGACAAGGAGGATATCCAGCGATTGGACAAGGTGACAGCCCCTCCCTCCGTCCTCTCCCAGGTGGGGAGAGGGCAACTGCACTTGGCCCCAGAGAGTGGCCTATACTCAGCACACAAGCCTCTGCCTCGAGCTGGGTCCCCAACACCACACACCCTGCACAGCCACTCACTGCTCCCCCTCGCTCCCTGGCAGGGCCGCGCAGCTGCGCCTGGAGCCCCACACAGCTGTAATGATTTGTGAGCCTGATTACAGTGCAACTCCCTGGGTTAGCTGCTCAGGTAACATGCCTGGGGGGAACCCGTGACTCAGCAATCTTTGGGGTAAATAATTTAACTGCAGATGCCAGCACACAGAGCGCTGTCTGCAGGTCGGTGTCAGACTCACTGCTCTGCTCTCCCACCTGCTCACAAAAGCCAGGGGGTTCTGGGTCCAGCCGGGCCCCAGCCTCAAGGGACGTGCCATCCCTCAACATCCCACGGCCCTCTGAGCCTATAAGGTGCTCCCTCAGGTAAGAGCCAAACTGGGGCCCTGGACAACTCAGCCACCACAGAGGCGGCTCAGGGGGCAGAGGAGGCAGGAGCTGTGGACAACTGGCCATAACCCCTGGATTCCATGGCTTCTCAGAGGAGCCTCTGGCTCAAGGCGGGTAGCATGTGCAGTCCTTGTGCTGCATACCTGGACCCCAGGGACCCTGTGTGGTGGGACCTTCAGAGGAAGAGGACACAACTCTCATCACGTTCCCTATAGGGCCAGCACTCACCGCTCTGGGGCCCACACAGGCTGTGCCCAGCCAGCCCATGCTGACCTGCCAGGCTGCGGCCATCACTGCCCCCACTCCCCAGGGAGCCCCCAGCCTGTGTCCTGGGCTCTGAGGGAGTAAAGAACATCTGTTCAACACTGCTATGCAGGGAGTTTTAAAAACAGAAGTACTTTGGAGCCTGTAAACAGGGCAGAGCAGACCCAAGCCACGAATGTGATCAGTTTGGCCTTTAAGCACCGCCTTCCTGACGCAGTGGTGCTCTCCGAACGCAAAGAAAATGTCAGCAGGTGCCCTTCCAGCTCTGCTCACCTGGGGTGGCTGTTTGCAGAGGACTGGGCCCCCTCTGGGAGGCTGCCCTGAGGGACAGTGCGCATGCCTGTGCACTGCGTGGACTGGTCAGGGCCTTGGGCACATACCTAGGAAGAGCCCCCATGTCCCAGAACACCCTGGACAGGGGAGATGGATTCCAGTCACCCCACCTCCCACCTGGCCCTAGTGCCACTCCTCTGGCAGATTTGGGGTCCCAGCATCCATAAGGCTTGGCAGGCACATAAGGAGACCCCCTTCCTGTATGCCCTCTGGCCGTCCCAGGGACCAAGGTGCAGAGGTGATGGAGGGGCCAGCCGAAGTGTCCAGAGGGGAGCAGGCACTGGTTTGGATGGGAGAGGGGAAGGGGTTCCAGTGTGAGCACGGGGTGGACAGCAGGGCTCTTTGCTGGGCCAGGGAGGCGGATAGGGAGCAGCAAGGGCTCAGGTGTGTTCACTGTGTCTGGGTCTCTGACAGTCTGACTTGAAGCACACATGTGAGGTGGCCCAGCCTGCTCCCTCCACTGGGAAGGTGAGTGGCAGGAGGCTCCAGGCAGACTTCAGGCAGGAACTGCAGAGCTCTGGTGGGCCACCCCTTGGTACCACTGGCCTTGGCACACCCCAGGCACATGGCCCATAATTGTAATCATGTCTCACCCCACAGATGAAAGGAACCTTGGAGTGAGCAGGACCTGATGTCCATCCAGACGGGGTAGGGGGTCTGGGCCCATGCTGTTGGGAGGGGCTCAGGACCAGCTCCTGGCCCAGTCTCCTCAGTTCCCAAGAGCCGGGCAACCTCTGACCCCTGCCCTGGGCAGTAGCAGCACTTGCCCCTGCCTGAGACTTTTTTATTGAGACCTGGGCCCTGGGACCCCAAGGCCATGCCCACTTCTCTGTTGCAGGTGGGCCTGAGGGGCCTGGTGCTACAGGATGGAGGTGTCCTCTGAGCCCCTCCAGCAGGGCAGGGGGCTGGTGCTGGTCCGACGGCAGCCCCCAGTGCCCCAGAGTCTGCGCAAAACACTGAAGGCCAGGCTGCTGCAGAGCTGCACGTGCAGCCTGCCCCGAGCCAGGGCACTTGTGCAGGACCTGATCCCTGCCATATGCTGGCTGCGCCAGTACCGCCCGCGGGAGTACCTGGCGGGTGACATCATGTCAGGTCTAGTCATTGGCATCATCCTGGTGCCACAGGCCATCGCCTACTCACTGCTGGCCGGGCTGCAGCCCATCTACAGCCTCTACACGTCCTTCTTCGCCAACCTCATCTACTTCCTCATGGGCACCTCACACCACGTCTCCGTGGGCATCTTCAGTCTGCTCTGCCTCATGGTGGGGCAGGTGGTTGACCGCGAGCTCCAGCTGGCCGGCTTCGACCCCTCCCAGGACAGCCCAGGGCCCAGAGCCAACGGCAGCGACCTCAACAACTCAGCTGCCACGCTGGTGCTTGGGCCACCCGACTGCGGGCGGGACTGCTACGCCATCCGAGTTGCCACTGCCCTCACACTGGTGGCTGGGGTTTACCAGGTGAGGAGCCAGCTGCACGGGAGTAAAGATGGGCCACTCAGCCACTCAGGGAACCCTCCTCTTAGATGCCTATCACCTACCACAGGGGCAAGCCTGGGAGGAAATACGGGGTCAGGTCCGGAGGACAGGCTGGGGCCTTGGAGAGGGCAGAGCAAGGCACAAGCGGAGCTGGGCATGCAAGAGCATCCCAGGGCAAGGCACTGACATCCGAGGGCTGAGGGTACAGTGGGGAGGGATCCTGGGAGTCAGCCTGGCCAGTGGCTGTGGCTCAGCCAAGCCAGACTGTGGCCCATGTGGCCTCCTGAGCTTTCTGTCCCAGGTGGAACCTGGGGGACAGAGCAGCCTTCCTGTGGTCTCCCCACGCCTGGCTATTTCTTACCTAAGGCCTGTCCACCCCAGTTCCCCGCCGGCTCCATGTCTGCATGGGAGGGCAATGGGGATCAGTACCACGTGCAGGAAATAGGAAGAAAGGCTTTTCTAATGCCTAGAGCCCAAAGGCCTCAATTCTGAAATAAAACTGTTTCCTGTGCATGCGAGAGGGTAAGAAGTGAGTGTCCATGGCCAGTGGTGTATACATGCAACACCCACGTGTATGTCCAAGTGTCCGCTGGCGTGCGTGCAAGTATGCAGTGAAGGAACACAGGAGACCACAGGAGGAGTCTGATTTGGAAAACACGCTGCTGGAGCAGTGGGTCGTCAGGCTCTGTGCTTCAACCACGCCCCTCAGGCCACACCAGGTGCCAGTGGCAGGGCATGCAGCTCCTGCTGGACGGCCTACTGGCCTGACCGCGCTCTGTCCACAGGTCCTTATGGGCGTCCTCCAGCTGGGCTTCGTGTCTGCCTACCTCTCGCAGCCGCTGCTCGACGGCTTTGCCATGGGGGCCTCCGTGACCATCCTGACCTCACAGCTCAGGCACCTGCTGGGTGTGCAGATGCCTCGGCATCAGGGGCCGGGCATGGTGATCAGCACGTGGCTAAGCCTGCTGCGCAGCGCCAGCCAGGCCAACGTGTGCGATATGGTCACCAGCACCGTGTGTCTAGCAGTGCTGCTGGCTACCAAGGAACTCTCAGACCGCTGCCGACACCGCCTGAAGGTGCCACTACCCACAGAGCTTCTGGTCATCGTGGTGGCCACACTCGTGTCCCACTTTGGGCAGCTCCATGAGCGCTTTGGCTCAAGCGTCGCTGGCAACATCCCCACTGGCTTTGTGGCTCCACGGGTGCCAGACCCAGAGCTGATGCAGCGTGTGGCCCTGGATGCTGTGGCCCTGGCCCTCGTGGGCTCGGCCTTCTCCATCTCACTGGCAGAGATGTTTGCCCACAACCATGGCTACTCCATCCGCGCCAACCAGGAGCTGCTGGCCGTGGGCTGCTGCAATGTGCTGCCTGCCTTCTTCCACTGCTTTGCCACCAGCGCTGCCCTTGCCAAGAGCCTGGTGAAGACCTCCACTGGCTGCCGGACGCAGCTGTCCAGCGTGGTCAGCGCTGCTGTGGTACTGCTGGTGCTGCTGGTGCTGGCACCACTGTTCCGGGACCTGCAGCGTAGCGTGCTGGCGTGCGTCATTGTTGTTAGCCTGCGTGGGGCCCTGCGCAAGGTGAGGGATCTCCCTCGACTGTGGCAGCTGAGCCCAGCTGACGCGCTGGTCTGGATGGGCACTGCGGCCACCTGCGTACTGGTCAGCACTGAGGCCGGGCTGCTGGCCGGCGTGATCCTTTCACTGCTCAGCCTGGTGGGCCGTACACAGCGCCCACATGCCACCTTGCTCGCCCGCATCGGGGACTCGGCCTTCTACGAGGATGCCACAGAATTCGAGGGCCTCATCCCCGAGCCCAGGATCCAGGTGTTCCGTTTCTCAGGGCCACTCTACTATGCCAACAAGGACTTCTTCCTGCAGTCCCTCTACAGCCTCACGGGGCTAGACGCAGGGCGCTTGGCTGCCAGAAGGAAGGAACGGGGCTCAGAGGTGGGGGCCAGCGAACCAGACCCTGTCGAGAGCAAAGATGGCCCCGGGAGCAGCAGGGCCGCGCTGGTGCCCACAGCAGGCGACTTCCACACGGTGGTCATCGACTGTGCCCCACTACTGTTCCTGGACACAACTGGCATGGCCACACTGCAGGGTCTGCGCCAAGACTATAAGGCCCTGGGCATCAGCCTGGTCCTGGCTTGCTGTAGCCCCCCAGTGAGGGATGCTCTGGGGAGAGGTGGCTTCCTCAGGGAGGACCAGGGGGACGTGGCTGAGGAGGAACAGCTATTCCACAGTGTGCACAGTGCCGTTCTGGCGGCACGAGCCCGCCGTGGGGAGCTGGCGGCTGCTGACTCCACCCTCTAGCAGGGCCAGGGCCTGCTCACTACTCCCTCCTGGGAGCCTGCAGTGCAGATCTGCAGCCATCACTGAGATCCTTCCTGGGGAGCGATGCCAAGGGCTGGAGTCATCAGAGAGGTGCTCTCTTGCACCACCTCTGCCCTGGGAAACCCCAACTGGGGAAGGGGAAGGGGGTACTCTACACATGAGGACCCCAGACACTCAATAATCAAGATCCTTCACCTTTAAGATTAGTGCTGCCCCCAGGATGCCGGCTTGGCCGTGATGCCAGCCACCCATGCAGTCCCTTAGCCTGAGCCCAGAAGTGCTGTGCCTGACCTGACACTCTATCACTGTCTTATTTGAACAAGAGCCCCTGCAAATCATGCAGCCTCCAAGATGCCAAAAGGACACACTATCCCAGGGCCTGTCCAGCCTCTGCCCCGCAGGGTAGGGGCTGGCAACTCTGGCCAAGGGCATGAGGAGCTCTGTGTTTCTCTAAGCCATCCACACCCAAGTGCCCTGCCCCTGCTGCCCTATGCGTCACCCTCAGGGTGACAGCCTGCTCCAGGGAAGGAGGTCCAGTGTCAGGGCCAAAGGTGGTGTGAGCAATAGCACCTCAGCCCAGCACTCAGGCCTGGCACACAAAGCCACAAGCCACACAACACCAAGCAGGCCTGAACCTCGAAGGTGACCTCCAGGGGGAAGCCAGCTGTGCCCCATCCAGCAGTTGTCCCCAGCACACACTGCCCCACTGGCCCACCTGCAGCACAGCCAGTGAGAATGTCCTCCCACCTCCCCTCCGCAACAGGATGCTGTGACAGGAAGTGTCAGGGCAATGGGTCCTCCAAGCAGCGGCCCTGGCCCCGCACTGTCCAACACAGCATGAGGCCAGTCCAGCTTCCTCACTTGGCCTCGCCAACTTCTCTGTAAGGTGGACTCTGGCCAGCTGCCCCAGGAGGCCCACCCCTGCACCACCCACCTGGCTGTGACGAGGTCCAGCAGCCAGTGAGTCCGGACCTGCTCAATGCCGCGGTGAGGGACAGCACCCACGTAGGCGAGGTTGAGCTGCTGGTCCCAGCTGAGGACGTACTGGTCAGCCTGGTTGTGCGGCAGCGGCGGACTGGGAACAGAAGGGGTGGCTGTGTTAGTCCTGAGCCTTGGGCCCTGCCCAGCAGTGCAGCCTCCCTACACATCTAGCCCCTATAAATCCAGGACCCATGACTGGCGGGGGCTCCAGGCGATGGATTGGTGCTTGTCCACTCAGTGAATAATAAAATGACCCTAATGCCAGGAACGTTGTGAAGTCTTGTCTTCTCAGGGAAGGGCGCTCCCACAGGACAGAAGACCATGTTCCAACCCCACCCATTGTCCTGCCATACAGGAGACTTTCAGCCTACTTTGAGGGGCTTGGGGACACACAGGACAACAGTCAGGTCCCACTGCAGGGGCATCTGACACCCCTGGGGCTGCCCCCCTTGGGAGACTCCTGGTCTGCCTCAACAGCAAGCAGTGTCCTGACCCCTGGGGGCAGCCACAAGCTTCTTCAGTCTCCTGGGGGCCACTGGGCAAGCTCAGGGATGCCCCAGACCTCCATCCACGAGGTGGATGGCACAGGGAGGAGCAAAGGGCTCTGTCCTCTCTCGGGAGCACCTACTGTGCTCAAGACCACAAGCAAGCCAGCCAGAAGGTCCCCCCAGATGCGACAAGAGGGTCCCAGAGGCCAGGGGCACGGTGGGCTCCCCGGGTTTGGGAAGAGCAAGCGGGGAGACAGGGGCGGGTGGGACGCTCGGTCCTCAGTTTCCCTGAGCGGAGCGCTCACCAGAAGCCCGTGCTCCTCCAGAAGTGCCGCAGGGGCCGCAGCGCACGGGCCGCGTCCACACGCACCAGGTGCGGGGCTTCAGCCAGGGCGGCCGGGAGCGCAGCCAGGAGCGCGAGCAGCGCGGCGCGTGGGCACACGACCCGGGCGCGGGCGGCGCGGGACCGCGGAGCTCGCATGGCCGGGGCGCCGGAATCACTGGGGTCGCGAGGTCGCGGGGGTCACACGACCGGGGTGCGGGGCCGCTGGGGGCGTCCCCGGACCTGCACAGCCCACTCTGTCAGGGCGCACCTTCGTCCTCGGGAGCCGGCGGGTTCCGCCTCCGGGTCGGGGTCCGGGCGCGCCCCCACGTGATCGCCGCTGCGGGGCGGGGCCTCGCCGGGACCGGGACGGGGCGGGACCGGACGGCTCCTCCGCCCCTGTTCCCCGCGGCTGTCATATTGCGGAGGTGGTCGTGGGGACCGAGCTATTAAGTTCGGGAAAAGCTCTCCGAGGAACGCTTGGTCCCGGCGTGGGGTGTGTGTCGAGCCCCCTGTCTTGTTCGTGCTCCAAACGGGTCGCCGGAGCCGGAACAGCCCGAGGGCAGCGGACCCCGGAAGGCTGGTCAGGTGGCGGCCGGCTCAGTCCCGAGGTGGCCGGGCGGCGGGGAGGGGTCTGGCGCAGGTGCCTGCGGAGGCGAAGCTCTGGGCCGGACTAGCTGCGTTGGGTGAGGGGCGCAGAGGGAGCGCAGGGTCCAGGATGGCCCAAGGTGGCCCCAGGCTCCGCTGAAGCAGCGAATCCGTGGACTTTGCGTGCGTGGATTCAACCAGGTGCGGATTGAAAATATTTTTTAGAAAACCAAAACAATGTCGGGGCGCGGTGGGTCAAGTGATCCTGTAATCCTAACGCTCTGGGAGGCCGAGGTAGGAGGATCGCTTGAGCTCAGGAGTTGGAGACCACCTTGAGCAAGAGCAAGACCCCGTCTCGTCTCTGCTAAAAATAGGAAAATTAGCCTGGCGCGGTGGCGCCTGTAGTCCCAGCTACTCGGGAGGCTGAGGCAGGAGGCTCACTTGAGCCCCAGAGTTGGAGGTTGCAGTGAGCTATGATGACGCCACTGCACTCTAGCCTGGGTGACAGAGAGAGACCCTGTCTCCAAAACAAAACAATGATACAACAATAAAAATAATACAAAATTTAAAACAATGCAACTATTTGCATAGCATCTACCTTGTATTAGGTGTAAGTACTCTAGGGATGATTTAAAGTGTGTGGGAGGGTGTGTGTAGGTTGTGTGCAAAATACTATCCATTTTGTATCTGGGACTTGAGCATCTGCGAATTTTGGTGACCTCAGAGGTCCTAGAACAATCCCCCAGGTGTGACAACTATAGTCCAATGTACATATGTAACTCCAAGCAAACATTGTATAAAATAATAATGAAAGGAACAGTCTAATAAGAAGAAAACTGAAATATTGGACAGCAGTAGCCCACAAGTTGTGCAGAGGGTCATCAGAGTCACAGTGCTCTGGGCCTTTTCTATTTTGGGGAGGGGGTTAAGATATTGTCTAACATTAGATTTTCTTATACTGGAATTGCAAGGTAAAACGTCATAATTAGCCATTTAAAAGAGAGTGTATAGATTCCAAGCCAGCAGAAAGGTAAAAATGTAATACAAAAAAAAAAATTAGTGGAAAAAATTTCAATAAAAAACTAAAAGGTAAGAAAGGGAGGGAAAGCCAAGAAAAAAAAATGACAGCACAGAAACATCTCTTTCCGGGAATAGCAGGCTGCAATTCGGTCCAAACACTCCAGAGGAAACAACTAAAAGCAGTGGATAAATCATCTTAAAAGCAAATCTTAAAAGAATTTCAGAGGCAGGACGTGGTGGCTCATGCCTGTAATCCTATCATTCTGGGAGGCCGAGGCGGGCAGATTGTTTGAGCTCAGGAGTTCGAGACCAGCCTGAGCAAGAGCAAGACCCCGTCTCTACTAAAAAATAGAAAGAAATTAATTGGACAGCTAAAAATTTATAGAAAAAATTAGCCAGGCAT
>CAUYSK010075969.1:0-38351 GCA_963575035.1 Avahi laniger
GGAGCAGGTAGAGGGTCGTGCAGCACACAGCACAGTCTTGCTTGTCCAGCCTGTGGCTGAGCAGGGGAGGGAGGGCTTCTTCCCTTCCCTTCCCTTCCCTTCCCTTCCCTTCCCTTGCCGGCCCGGCCCGGGCCGGCCCCGCGCGTGCCTTGCCGAGCCCGCCCGACCCCACCCCGCCCCCCCCCACCCGGCGGGCCCGGCGCCGCGCTCCGGCCGCGGCCCGCCCCCCCCCGGCGGCCCCCGCCCCGCCCGGGACGGGACGGGAAGGGAAGGGAAGGGAAGGGAAGAAGCCCTCCCTCCCCTGCTCAGCCACAGGCTGGACAAGCAAGACTGTGCTGTGTGCTGCACGACCCTCTACCTGCTCCCATCCAGATAGCACTTGCGGGACTGGGGGCCCCAGATCTGACAGTAAGGTTGCCAAGTGCTACCTGTTCCCAACACAGAGCCCAGATCCAGCGTTCTCCTGCCTCTGAGGCAATGACCCTCCTGCATGTAAATGCCACTGCCCCTAAATCTGTTAGGAGAGGAATGTGCAGTCCCACTGTAAACATAAGTGCCTGGGAATCCGACCTCGAGCCCCCAAAGTGTTTGAAGGCAGCACGCTAACATG
The DNA here is from genome assembly GCA_963575035.1 of Avahi laniger. Taxonomy (NCBI): domain Eukaryota; kingdom Metazoa; phylum Chordata; class Mammalia; order Primates; family Indriidae; genus Avahi; species Avahi laniger. Next base: position 611 of record CAUYSK010075969.1, read on the forward strand.
CGAAACATCTGGCTCAGCTGAGGGGATGCATCAGGCTCTGCAAATGAGGCTTGGAGGACAGAAAAGGATGAAGAGGTGGGCCCTGAAAAGGCTGGGGCATTGCCCAGCCAGAATGATCCCTCTCTTCCCCACCCCCACCCCCGCTCCATCAAACTTTTTGTGCTCTTGCCTCTCTCTCCCTCCCATTCCCCACTGCTTCACTCTCTCCTGCCAGGTGATTAATTCCAGGCCCCAAGAGGGTCTCCAGAGAGATCCGTCCTCGATGCAGAGACACGCAGTGCTAAGGACAGAAGGGAACAACCAGCGGCTCCTCTGCTGTCAGATGTGCCCAAAAGCTTGCAAGTCTCCTCTGGCCAGGCTGAGCGTACCCCAGTCTTTGGACAACTGGGCACTCTGCCCTGCCCCTGATGGGGTGCTGAGGGCAACAAGGGGTACCCCAGCCAGGACCACACCCTGGCCACAATCTGCTGGTTTGATCCCAAAAGGGCTCCCGACATCCTCTGCAACGCACAATGGCACTCTGAAGGCCTGTCCTCTCCTCTGCATCCTGCTCTTCAGCCTCCGACCAGGACCACCCCATCACGTCCATCTCTGTATGCCAACCCACCCTCCCTGCACCGTCCCAGGAAACCTGTGGACAGGCACCTACAGCCACTGCCCATCTGAGAGTTTTCCAGGGAACAATCACCTCTCCCTTATTGTAAGAAATACTTGGGCTTTTCCATGCACTGCAAACCCCTGAAATTACCCTTTCAGGTGGATAGAGTCTAGCTAACACAAAGACCTCCCTGGCACAGTGTGCCTTCGGACTGAAAAACTAGTGTCACTGTTCTTCAAGGCTCACAGGTTTTGGACATTTAGTTTTTCCTGTTTTTACAGGCCCCAAAGAGAAATGTCCCAGATATTTTCTTACTCTTGCATAATTAAAGCCTATAAGGATTACGTGTGAGTGTGTGTGCGTGTGTGTGCAAATTACAGTAGGGGAAAATACAATTCCGTCATCATTTGGTCACAGGGGAGGTCTCAGTCACTCACCGACTTGGAAGACAGCAGTTTTGCATCGGTGTGTACAGACTGACAGCTCCATGAGAGCAGGGATTTTCGCCTGTTTTATACCCTGCTTAGGCCCAGCACCTGGCACAGTGCGGGCTCCACAGTCCACACTCAGTACATTTTTATGGAGAGATTTTACATGTCAGAATGCAGGAGTGTGACTCAGGGGTTTCTGGATTTTCTTCCCCCTGCTCCCACTGGTTAGAAGAAAAATCACCTGGGTAGGAGATCGGCAAGATCCTTCTCGAGTATTGAGCCTTTCTTTTGTGGCCCTTAGAGGGAAAGACAAGGCAAGCACGTGTGTGTGTCTGTACATGGACACATGTATGTGCACACATGTGTTGAGGGTTAGGATCTATATGTGGTTTTTTCCCTTTTCTGTGTCTCATCCAATCCCTCCTCTTCTTAGCTGCCTGGGTCACGCACCTGAGCTCTGTTATAATAGTAATTACAATGGTTTTGACAGCCTTATGAGTACAGTTCGGAAAGCAGCTGTCATAGAAATTAGCAAGTTTTGCCAACAGCTCAGTTCCGAGGTGACGGGAGCCCAGGCCGGGACAGGAGGAGTTAACCGAGATGAGTAGGGTGTTATGCAAAACACCAAATCCCTAAACTCCCGCAAAGATCTTTGATGGCCGTGATCAATAGATTCTCAGACCACACTGACATAACCTTGTCATGCCTCGGCAAGGGTACAGTGGCTAAAAAGGCGTAGGGAGGTGGAGAGGTAGGAGGAGGGCGGGGAGTGAGAGGACAGGGAGGGGATAAAGATATCATGCCCCCGCTGGCTGGCTCTCCCAGCGCCCCTCCTTCCCACACCACCCCTCCTCAACAGGCATCACACAGCAAGTGACTGGTAATGGTTCTTTGGCCTTGTATAGCTTTTAAAATCCTTCAGCTGAAGCATCTCAGCTCCAATCGCCAGCAAAGCTTGAGCACCCTTGAGACCCTGGTGCAGATAATCATCATCCACTCAGTGACAAGAAGCTGAGCGCCGCTTCGGTACCAAGGAGACCGAATGTGGCAGGGCACCAAGGTGCCATCTTAGACGCATCCCAGCAGCAGCCGTGCACATCCAGGCAGCAGCCGCACGCAGGGAGGGGCGTGTGTGCCTGCAAGTTGTTGGGTTTCTCTCCCCGTCTTCTTCTTCTCCTCCTTCTTCTTTTCTCTCTTTCCTCTCACCCTCCTCAGAGAATCTTCCTGTTCGAGAGGGATGCTGGTAACTCAGCTGCTCTTAGCATGCTTCCTGTTTCCTAGTGCCTGCTGGACCAAACTGAACCCTGCAGTCAATACTGTTGGAAAGGAAAATGACATTAATTTGTGTAAAAGTGTAATCAAAAGGTGGGGGGCTGATATTTCCTGCTTTCAGAGAAATGCAGGTTTGAGTTTATGATTATATAAACGAGAGCAAGCCGGCCAGCAGCTTCCTGCCTTCCACCCTGCACTTCCCAAGTGCTCTTTCTGCCGTGTGGCAGCGTGACAGCTAATGGTGTTGCATTATGTATACGATGTGCTCTGGATGGTACCGCTGGCTGGGATGGTCCTGCAGACTGGGGTGCTGATGGGCGTTTACACGCCTGCTGAAAGGTGGAAGAAAGACTGTTTAGAAATAAAAGAAGAGCAGTCCCTAATACACACAAAACTCAACCCCCCCAGCCACTCGGAACAGCGAGTGCATGTCCAGATCGTTTATATTCTGTCTCCACCTCAAGCCTTGGGCTCACATTTTCCATTCACAGAGCTTCCTGGCAAATTGAAGATGGTCTAAACAAGGACTATCACATCCCTTGCACGTACTAAAAGTAGCTCTCCAAACAACCCAAAATATTTTAATTCCATTGTCAACTTTCCATCTCACACCTTAACGATGGGCAGTCCTCAGAGAGGGACAGCTCTGAGCAACTGTCCTTTGCAGGAGTGACTTTGTTTAAGGCCAAGTCACCAGGCCTGAAGCCCCTGCCCAGATGCAGATTGATTTTACCATTAAGCAGTCAGTCGTGCATAAGAGACACAGGCACATTTGTGAAAGGGAAGGTGCCGTTTCTATTTCCGACGCCATGAGGACAGAGGTAGGCACAGCATAGCAGCTCTGTGGTCCCCTGGGGGCAAATGAACATTAGGCACTGACCACCATGCTGAAAGAGGTCACTGTAATGAAGCCCAGGGCCTGGGAGAGTGGGAAAGGAAATCCTCTTTGTCCTGAAAGTATGGAAAGTTTGCCAGGAACCAGAGCAGGGAACTTTAGTATCCCAGAGAGTCTGACGAAAGAAGGCTGCATCTTTAAAAAGTTATTTAAGGGATCGGCCTTGTGCGGGGGCAGAAGAGGCAGCAGCCTGTATGTGAAACCCTGGAGAGAGTAGGAGTGGTCTCAGAGCCTCCCCATCTCTGGCCTCTCCCCCCACAAGGAAAAGCTGTTCGCATGTGCTGACCAAAACCTAAACTCGCTTAGTCGACTCATTTATCCGATAAAATGCGTGGATCGTCTACCATGTGTTGGGCACTGTCCTAGGTCCTGGGGATATGATAGCAAATGAAACTAACAAAAATATCTGCTCCCATGGAACTTACATTCTATCCCTCCATGGAGAATAAAGCCTTTTAGAACATAATGAGCGATGCAAACATTCTTGGGAAAGATGACTAAGATGTGAGTGACAACCATCTGGGTTCTCTATGGAATTTTTAATGAAACAGAGGGGAAGGAGCCCAGGACACCAGGTTGAGAGGGAATACAGGAGCTGAGAATACAGTGAGCAGAGGGGGGCCAGCCAGGGCAGGGAGAGGAGACACCAAAGCTGAAGGCACAGAGGCCAGATTTACCACTTTGCAATTTTGCTGAGGATTAGTGTTGGTCGTGAAGAGGTAACCAAGCAAATAACCAAGGGATGAAATGCCAAGATTCTGAGTTACTATTACATTTATACAAGACAGGAAGATGGCAAATATCTTCCTCTGCTCAGCTGCCAATATGTCTGGGTTCCGGGACCAGGTCAAGAGGCAAAACTCCAAGGCTCTCAGATGATCAGACCAGCAGAGAAATGGTCCCTAATCTCTGGCAGCTGGTCTCATCCTTCTTTCCCTGGGTTTCATGCAAAACTCTGAAGTGCCTAAGAGCCCAAGCATGTCGGCCAGCACCCTGGTCACTGAAAAAGATCCAGCACTTTGTAAATAACAATTCTTTCCCTAAAATTCTGGTGTGCTATTCAAACTCATTGCAAACCTGACCTTCGTTCTCACCCACTACAGTAACCCAAGAAAGGCAAGGATTTCACCTCAACATGACATGCTCTCCTCTAGTATTCAGAATCATTTGGAGTCGTTGAGTCACATGCACATCAAGAAAACCAGCCTTGGGCTCAATCATCCTGCAGCTAGTGTCTAGTTTTGAGAGAGAAGAATCCCTCAGCCTCTTCGCCATCATGCTCTTTCTAGCCCTCACGCGAAGCCACCATCCCTTTTCTCAGCCCTGATTCCTTTATCCAAAAGACACACTCTTTGCTGAATCCCCTGCCTGCATCGTGACATATGACAGCCTTGGATGGAAGCATCACCAATTTCCTTCTCTCATAAGAAGGAAAACGGGGGGTGGGGGGGGACTTTCAAATTCCTTCATAGGAACTAAATAGCATCTCAGAAATAGTTCTTCTGCAAAGTGTGCACGTACGCTCGTGCACGCACACACACATGCTCATGTGCAATCATTCCAAAACTACTGGCCTGAAAACTTGGCTATCCCGCCGATGCCCCTTTTAACGTAAATACATAAAAAGAGGTCAGGTCTTGCTCTGCAGCCTGAGCTCTGTTTGTGGTCTGCCCAGGGTCACTAAAATAAAAGATCATCCAGACAGCTAAAATAACCAAAGTTCCTCGGCACGCACACTGACTGCCTAGGAGTGCTGAAACAAGGTTGAAAATATAACCCTGGACGTGACTGCTCTGTGGGCTATTAGATTGGGGCCGGCCCGGGCTGCCAAACACCTTGCTGATGTGTTGGGTGCAGTTTGGTTATGTGGAGAATCTAGCAGAAAAGAAAGACCCAAATTCACAGGAAAAGAGACAGAAAGATCTAGACTGAGACCAAGTGACTGGGAGACACAGAACAGCGGCAATAACACAAAGAGACACAAAGGCAGCGCCCTCTTTCCCTCAGTGTCCGCAGAGATTAGAAATGAAACCAAAATGAATACATCACCAATCTGGTTGGTGATGTTGGAAACTTCTCTTTTTCCTTGAAAAAAAGGAAAAGTGGATGACATCTTCTCTTTATCCAATTTTTAAATAGTGTGCAGGGAGCTGGGGGGGAAATGCAGATTGTGAAGATACAACAGCAGCAACAGGAGGAAGAAAAAGAACCACGAATGAACTAGGAACCGACTGTGAAAGTTCCTGGGGCAGATCGAATTGTGGTTTTCTAACTCTGATTTCCCCTTGCCAATATTTCTTTTCTTTCTCGCCCCCACCAAAACTTGTTCGCTTAGACCCTACTTTATTGGACCTTAGACAATAGTGACCTCAGCATAAAGGCATATATCCAGGCAGCCTCAGCCTGAGGCAGGACAACAGAATTGCAAAGGGCAAGGGTTTGACCCTAACAAAAATTTCTCATGGGGTCAGATCACACTGCTTGGCCAATGGGATTTTTCCCCCGATAATGTTTTCTCTCTTAAAGTGACTGCTTTTCCCAGACAAACCTTTTACTCCCATTTGAGGATTGACGCTCTTCTCTTGTGGGTTTGGGAGTAGGTAACTGCCTCCTGCCTCTCCCATCAGTGCTTTTTTTTTTTTTTTTAAGCTGCCACTTCTCTAGGTCTTGGCCTCATGATGTCAGCCAGGCAGCCAGGGCTGGATTGCACCAGTTCCCGCACTACCCCGTGCCTTCCTCGGGGGATTCATCATCTCTCCAAACTGCCGGGTTATGTGTGGGCCAATGGGAAGGCATTTGTTAGTTGCAGATATTCAAATTAACGCTTACTCCTATCTCTGAGTCCTCAGGAAAACCAAGCCTGACTGCTAATTACCGCTTTTGGGGGTGAAAATAAATGGGAGTGTGGCAAGTCATGGCCTTAGTGCAGAAGAAAAATGTCTTCATTTGGTCGTAGCATTTTGATACTTGAGGCCCAAGAGCTGGAGAAAGGAGCCTAGGGTAGAAGGGACTTTAACCTGCACGGGGAGAAACACAGTGTCTTCAGGCCTTGCCATTGCATCCTGGGTATGAGAGTTTCGGGGCCACCTCACTCACCCTCGTCGGTTTTTTGACAGTGGCATGGGCGGGGAGGAAGTTGTCCCACAGGTCGGCGGAAGGTCAGCAGAAGGTGCACCGGCACCATCACGACTGCCCATCCCAGCTGGTCTCTTTCTACCCAGCGCAGTCTGGTCACGGGAGCCTGAAATGCCTCCTGAGGCGGGAGACCAGGATACAAAGTGCACCGCATCAGACCTAGCCTTCCTGCCCCCTGGGAAGGGTTTTCTGACGACTCCAGCCCTAGCAACCTCTTGCCCTTCATTTTGTTTGAAGCACGATTTTCCGTCACTCTTTTGCTAATGTGACTGCTTCATATAGTTAGCTAACTTTTATTTTTACTGCTTAGCCCTGAAGAGAATTTTCAATCTGGGAAGTACGATCTTTAGTCCTGGGAAATTCTCAGCCATTGTACCCTCAAATACTGCTTCCTCATCTTGCTCTATTTCCTCTTCTTGGGACTACTATTAAGCTTATGCCAGGGCTTTTTGATCTGTCCTCCAGATCTCTTAACTTTCTTTTCATGTTTTTCAATCCCTTTAGCTCTCCGTACCACGTTTTGGAACACTTCCTCAGCTCAGTCTTCCAATTTCCTAATTCATTGTCTGCCGTGTACAATACGCTATTTGGCCCATTGTATGATTTAAAATATACCTGTAAATTCTTTAATACTTTTTCCTCCAGAAGGTGGATCCCAATTCATCCCCTCTTGAGTTCAGACTAGTTTTAATGACTCTGATCCAATAAATCGAATGCGGTGGAAGTGATAATGTGCAAATTCCAAGACTTGGTCACGAAAAGCTTTGTGGCTTCCTTACTCCTTGCTCTCTCTAAGATCCCATTCTCTAGAAGAAGCCAGCTGCCACCCTGTGAGAAAACATCAACATGTAGAGGCCCACATGAGGAGGAACTAAGGTCATTTGCCAACAATCACATGAATGAGCCATCTTAGAAGCAGATTCTCTAGCCCCAATCAAGCCTTCAGATGACCACAGATCTGGCTGACATTTTAACCATAACCTCAGGAGAGACCCTGAACTACAACCAATCAGCTAAGCTACTCCCAAATTCCTGACACAGAGACTGTGAAATAATAAGTGCTTATTGTTTTAAGCTAGTAAGTTTTGGCATAATATACCCATAGACTAATTTTTTTATTCCAGTAACTATTTCTTCATTCCAGAAGTTTCTAATCTCTTCATAACCATCTATTCTTGTTTCATTGCCTTCTGTTCTTATTTCATCATTCCTACATCCTCCCTTAACTTTGAAAATATTTACATTATTTTTTATTAAAGCTTTTTTTCAAGTTGCTTTACTATCTCTTTTCTTTGGGTGTTGGTTCATCAATTTGCTGAGTTATTTGTCTTTCATGGCGTTGAACTTTCTAAGCTCTTTGTAATTAATGTTTGTGAAATTTTCTTTTATGAACATTTCTTCGTGTGTGTGTGTGTGTGTGTGTGTGTGTGTGTGTGTGTGACATATATTCTGAAAACCCAGAGCAGTCTTAAGGAGAACTTGATACTCATGCTCGGGCATCTCAGCTCAAAGCAATCTGTTTACTGGCCCTGGCCCTGTGTATACAGCATGGTGCCAAGGTCTTGTCAGGCTGGGTGGCACTCCTCAGACCTTAGCCACAACCCTGGGCACAAAAGCAAGGTTTTTCTGTTGCCTCCTCCCACACTTAAGGGGGAGAGAAAGTTTCCAGGCCTCAGCTTTATACAGGCTGTATAACTCTGACTCCAGCTTTCAGAGTAGTGGGACTCCAGCCCGAGCCTTTGATCAATCTGCTCCTTTCCCAGTCCCCTCGAGCCTAACAGCTAAGGCCTCCAAATTCCAGTTTGACCTTTGTGTTAAATTATTTTACAGACACTTCTCCATTTCTGATGAATAGAAATTTCTTCTTGTTTTGAGCATGGTTATGTGCTTGTAAATGTTTTTTCTTATCATTTGTAAATGTTCAAGGTAGAAAGGGGAGGCTTTAGCCTATGGCTGATATATTTGCCTTGTATCAGAAGGCTTGTTTGTTCACTTTCCACTTCTATTTTTCTTCTCTCCCTCATCACAACGTAAGCTTCTAAAAGACAGGGACAGGATCATGCCCTTTTTTTGCTTCTCTTCATTGGAAGAGCAGAATGCATTCAATATGGAAGGTGCCCTAAAATTTTTTGATTGACTGACACTTGAGGGGAAGATGTAATGGGGAAGTTTGGGAGGAAAAAGAAACAGAACCTTCATATTTCCTCAGGACTCGTGACCCTCTACTGTCAATAAAGGACAATAATTTGTTACCAACACGGGACGTGTAGTTCACCTTGATCCACACATACACCTTTGTACCTGATCTTTTGTTGTGGATCAGTAAAGTCAACTGGTACATCTAAAAATGGGACCTGCAGTCTCAGCCCCCTTAGCCAGTTAAGCTCATGACGTGCTCCTATCTGTCTTTCAAGGTCAATTCAGCCAACATTTATTGATGCCTGGTATAAGGCACTGCTCTCAACACCAAAAACCCAAAAATGACCAAGGCCCCACAGGGTTCACTGGCTAATAGAATGACAGACACACAGACACAAAACTGTAATAAAATAGAAGTGCCAAACAGGAAGTATGCACAAAGTGGGGGCCCAAAGCAGGGGCTTCCACGTCAGTGGGTATATATGAGGGGGGACAGGACGCATGGCTAGAGCTGGGGAGAAGGGGGCCAGTGGCAAAAGACAAGGCTAGAAAAACTGATAGAGGCCAAATTCTGAAAAACCTTTTTGGTCCTGTTAAGGACTTAAGATTGTATCCTGAAGGTAATGGAGGAGAAATGAAGAATTCTACAGAAGAAAGGAACACACACAGATTTGCATTTTAGAAAGACCCTTCCGACAAAATGACGATTAGTTTGAAAAAGTGGAAATTATTTAAACCACATCCTAAATTCAACCTAGAATTGAATTCAACCTGAGAATATTAACAAAAATTAACACCCCGCTAAAATTCCCAACTCCTTGAAAGTTTTAAAACTCACTTATAAATAACTTTCAGTTAAAGAGGAAGAAACAAACAGCACAGTTCTAGATTATATAGAAAATTTTATCCATGAATTTAGGAGATGCTCTCAAATCTAGGGTCAGAGGGAAAGTATATAGCCTTAAATGTTTTCATCAGTAATTTTTAACACATTAAGTGCCATGTGAGTTGTATTTAACTCATAGTAGTTCTGAGCCCGGGACCTAGTGAAGCACATGTAACACATATCTCTTCACCTTGGTGCCACGTGAACTATTTTTCAAGTTGCATATAACTTGAGAACAGAAAACAATAAAAAAATAACAAATTTTTCATTAATTGAGAAAGGACAGTTTTGTTTTCAAAGTTTTTATTCTATTTTCGTAATAAAACACCATGACCCCAAGGAAAAAATTTTTTTTCTAGTGTGGCAGTCAATGTATTAAGAAGGATAAAAATAAACTAAACTTCAAATCAAGAGATTTAAAAAAATAAAGAAGAAATGATTAACGAAAACAACAGAAATTCATGTTAATTAATTTTTAAAAAGAAAAAGAATAGCACTTATAAGCAAATTTAAGACAAAAAACATAAATATTCAAAATTAGGAGTAAAAAAGTATATAATCCACAGACATGAAAATATTTTTACTTAGACAAGAATCTCATGTGCCACACTACAACAAATAAAAAAATAAAATCTCTGTAAAACAGATAGTTTTCTAAGAAAAATGTAGATTACCAAAATTATATCCAAAAGTTGAACAAACAAATGCCATGGAAGAAACTGGAAAGACTGCCAGGGGATTAGACCCAGAAGATTTTATGGACAAATTCTTTCAAAATTTTAAGAAATCAAGTCAAGTATCCTATTGCTATATAAACTGTCTCAGACCACATAATTTTTTGAAAGCTCCCCTGTTTATTTTGTGAAGTTAGCATAATGCCAATACAAAAATCTGGCAAAGGCGATAGCCAACACAATGTTAGGATGAAAGTCTGACACAAAGCATAATAAATAGTCTTAAAAACTTCGGCCAATCTCTTATTAGTATAGATAAAAGACCAGTGCACATAAAAGGTAGATTAAGTATGCTTATCATTCCCAACATAGTCAATTTTTTTCCTAGACATTTAGCCAATGCAGTAAGACAAGAAGAAATAAGAAATGCAAACATTGAAAATGAGACCAATTTAATACTATTTGCATAACCTTTAGTCGCCAACCTAGAAAACTAAAGATAATAAACCACTGAAACTAATTACCCAATAAAGTAGCTAATTGCAAAATAAATATATCTAAAACAATAGCAACAATAACCACTTAGTAAATATAATGGGTAAAGGGTTCCATTTCCAATAACAACAAAAATACAAAGTCCTTAGAATAAATTTAACAAGACACGTACAGGACCTTTATAAAGAAAACAACATGATTTACAAAGGTCCATACAGAATATTTGAGACTAGAAGTGCCATATCGTGTGTCTAAAAGGCAAGATTTATGGTTGGAAACCTCTAAATTCTTCCCAAATTAATGGACTTTTACTCAAAATCACAATGAGATTTTTGGAATCTGAAAAAAAAAATGGTTCTGAATTTCAAAAATTCTTTTGAAAAATTAAGACTGAGGAAAACTTGAACTTTGGCTACCAAAACAAATTATAAATCTAATAAATCAAACAATGCAGAACAGATCACAAAACACCAAAACAGGCCCAATCAGGTAAGAATTTAGTCTAAGAAAGTGTGACATTTCGAATCAACAGGAAAAGATAAAATTGTTAAGAAGTGGTTCCACAACGACTATATAACTATTTGGAATAAAATGTAAAGTCAATCCTCACTTCATAAGGCATGCCAAAAGTCCAAATGGACTTAGAAAATCAAATGTCCAAAAATAATAAAAGAACAAAAACATAGATCATTATTGATCTCATCATGGGTGTGGAAAACTTTTCTATGAATAAAATTAGGAAGGAAGGAAGGTGAAGAAAGAGGAAGGGAAGGAGGGAGGAAATATTAATAGACTTAACTACATCAAAGTTACTTCTAGAAATAAAAATGACATAAACAAATACCAAGGGCAAATAATAACTTGATTAAAAATATTTGCAATGTGTAACAAATAATTAATATTCTCATAACCAGCTCTTGCAAATCTATAAGAAAAATAAAAATATTGTTAAAAATGAAAAAATGGCATGGACAAGCAATTCAAAAAAGCAAAAATACAGATAACATATAGTATTTAAAGAAAATGTCTAGCTTCAATAATAACCAAAGAAATTCAAATTAAAACAGGGTACCACATTTTATTTACTTTCAAAAATTGAAATACCCAAGACTGTAAGTACATAGGGCAATGGCTTTTATATACAGTTGACCCTTAAACAACATGGATTTGAACTGCACAGGTCCACTTATAAGCAGATCTTTATCAATAAATATATTGGAACATTTTTTGGAGATTTGCGACAATTTGAAAAAACTAGCAAATGAACTGCATAGCCTAGAAATACTGAAAAAATTAAGAAAAAGTCAGATATGTGATGAACACATAAAATATATGTAGATGCTAGTCTACTTTATCATGTACTACCATAAAATATACACAAATCTTTTACAAAAAGTTACAGTTTATCAAAACTTAGGCACACACTTACATGCCAACAGACGTCAAGAGGCAGTATTAAATCATAACTGCATAAAATTAACTGTAGCACATACTGTACTACCGTAATAATTTCATAACCACCTCCTGTTGCTGTTGCAGTGAGCTCAGGTGTTGCATCGGCTTTAAGACGTGAGACGCCAATCATCTCCGAGTGAGCAGTTCGTCTCTCCACTAAATTGTGTATGGCAGTAAAAAGTGATCTCTCGTGGTCCTTGAGTATTTTTCATCGTGTTTAGTGCAATATTGTAAACCTTGGATAACACCATGGGACCCACGCAAAGTGTCACCAGTGATGCCGGAAGTGCTCCCAAGAAGCAGAGAAAAGTCATGACGTTACACAAAAAAGTTGAATTGCTTGATATGTGCCATAGATTGAGGTCTGCAACGACAGTTGCCTGCTATTTCAGACAAATGATGCATCTTGTGAACGGATGATGTAAACTTATGGTATCAATAAATACAGTACAGCACTGTTAATGTATTTGCCCTTCCTTATGATTTTCTTAATAATATTCTCTTTAGCTTACTTTATTGTGAGAATACGGTAGATAATACATATAACATACAAAATAAGTGTTAATTGACTATTGACATTCTCAGTAAGGCTTCTGGCCAACAATAGGCTATTTATTAGTAGTTAAGTTTTTAGGGAGTCAAAAGTTATACCTGAGTTTTCAAATGTATGGAGGGCCAGCACTTTTTAACCCCCATGTTGTTCAAGGATCAGCTGTATATTCTGCTGGCAGAGATTTAAATTAATACAGCACTTCTGAAGAGTAATTCAGTAATTCTATCAAAAACTATGCAAATATTCACCTCTTTGATCCAGGTTTCCTATCTCTCAAATTTTACCAATCAAAGCTGTTTATAAAGATAGTCATACAAGAACATTCTTTGCAGTATCACTTCAACAGAGAAAAGTTTAAATTCTCTAAAATATATAATAGGACCTTGATTAAATGACTTACAGCATATTCAACTATATACTCATGAAAATTTTTATTCTAGATTATCTAACAGCACAAGAAAATGTTCAAAATACATTGTTAAAGAAAATGTTACAAAAGAGTATGCATAATATAATCTTAATTGTGTTTTAAAATTTCAATCATGAGATTTGTTATTTAATCTCTGTGTTGTTCACTTCAATACTCCTAAGAGGGTTCTCATCCCTGGCTACAAGTTAGAATAGTCTGAAATGCTTTCACAAAATACCCTTGCCTGGGCCCCACCCCAAAATAAATTAAATCAGAATCTCTGCGGGTGTTTTTTGGATTTTGTTTTAACTTCTCCAACTGATCCTAAAGTGTAATCAGCATTAAAAACTTCTGCTGTATAAAGCTGTGGTCCATTTTGCCTCCAAGGGACATCTGGCAGTACCTGGAGACATTTTTGGTTGTCTTCCCAACTTGGAGTAGGGGATGCTACTGGCATCTAGTGGATGGAAATCAGGTTTTATGGGCTGAATTGTGTTCCCCTAAAATCCATATGTTGAAGTCTGAATCCACAGTACCTCAGAACGTACCTGTATTTGGAGATAAGGTCTTTAAAGAAGCAATTAAGTTAAAATGGTGTCAATAGGATGGGGCCCTAATCCAATGTGACTGGCCTCCTCAGAAGAAGACACAAAGGACATGCTCACATGGAGGAAAGGCCACGTGAGGACGGCAGCAAGAAGGCTGCACCCACTGTGGAAATGAGAAGGACCAAGAAGGGGGAAGATGAACAGACCACGTCAGAAAACAGGCACCCGGCTGTCCTGCCCTGCACCTGCCACAAATGCTGAGCGCTCACCACACCTTGAGAGCTGTGTCGAGTGGTTTACACTCCTGAACTCTCACTACAAACCTTCCAGGGGGAGTTTTCACCCTTATTTTACAGATGTGGCAACTGCACCACGGTGAGAGACACCAAGTAAGTACCCCAGACCTTCCGCCAGTGCACGGAAGAGCCCAGATCCAGACTCAGGCTCTCAGAATACACACTTCTGCTGTTGACTACGAAGCTGTTACTGTACAAGCAGCTTGGTCTGGCAGGAACGTTAGGTGTGGAGAAATGAAGTTCTGATGCTAACTCTGCCCTCCCCAGCTGCAGGGCACCTACAGGCAGGTAGCAGGCGATGGGAGTCATCTGCTGCCGTGAAGCACTGTAGGCTTTGCGGTCCTACGTGTGGATCTGGATCTCAAGTCTACCAATCACCAGTTGCTTGCCTTGAGCATATTTCTTACCCTCCCCACAGTTCAGCCTCCCCAGCTCCAAAACAGGGATAAATGATACCAACCTTTAAAAGACTGTGTTTGCTGAGACACCTTACATCAATCACAAAGCACATAGCAAGTGTTAAAGAAATGAGAGCTGCAGTCTATTGTCAGTCTTTCTGTTTTCTCACCCATTCTACCTCCTGCAGGGCAGTCGGGCTGATCCAAGGAGACAACAAATGCAAATATACTTGACACATTCAGTGTATTATCATTATGGGAGGACAGAGTACAACCACTATTCTTTATGCAAAATTTTACCACGAGCTGTACAACCATGAGCAAGTCATATAAACTTCCTGTGCTTCAGTTTCTCCACGTGAAATGCAGGTATAGTGATGGCTGCTCCATCCTCCCCAGTACTTAGGCTTATGAGGACATATGAGTGTAATTTGCAATTATCATAAATTGAATTCCAGGCTAAATGGTTATACTGGATTTCTAAACAGCCAGACGACATTCCCAGCCCACCAATCCTATCATGGACTATCACCCCCCCTCACTAACTGTGTAGGATTTTCTTTGTTGTTGCAACCCCTGACTCAGTGCACACCTCCTGCCTTGCTCCCGCTCATTTTCTCTCCCACACTTGACATATGGCTGTACTGATACCCTTCCTCTGTTTCCTTCTTGGTTACTACACATCCAGTAGCATTGCATAAAAGTCCTCAAAGGGAAGGGTCAAGCTCAGTTTCAAGTCTGAGGTCTGGGATTACATCAAATCCGCAACGTTTATCTGCCTTCGCTGTCAGCCAAATACTTTCCAGTTTAGGGCTCCGTCACATCAAGAGAAGACTGAAATGCCTGGGCTGCGATGTGCCCTGCTATCAGAGTCTCCATTTTTCTTCCTTAGTTCCAAGAGTACGGCTTCCAAACCCACTTAGGCCCGTGTCATGGTCACAGGCAGCGTGGCCATTGGCAGCTAGGCAGCCTTTTACCTCAGGCGGCTCAGGGGCTGCAGGGCCTCCGTGGGCTGGAGGGAGGACAGCCCACGCAAAGGGCTTTTTGTTTCAATTAAATAAGAAGTCATTTTCAGCCCAATTTCCAAAGTGTCTCGCACTCCACGTGCCTTGGGCACACAGTGAACGTTATTACTATGTGGCAGAACTCCCCCGTTCTACCACGCCCAGCCTCAACTTGAAGGCAGGGTCTACTGGCTTAGGAGGTGGCCCCTGCCTGCAGATATGGTATGCCTGTGTCCTCTTGACCCTCGTGCAGAAATTCATCTTATTGCCACTAAGCCAACAATGAATAAATAATAGGGTACATCCCCAGTGCCTAGAACAGTGTCTGAAACCCAGGAGGCAATTGATGAATATTTGTGCAGTGAACAAACAAAGGAATGATGCACAAATAAAAAGTTCAAGTGGGAGTTAGAAGGAAAATAGAGTTTGGGGTTTTCTTTTCTTTTGTTTTGTATTTAAATGAAAGAGAAGAAAGAACTATAATTTGGGTTCCAAATTAGAAGGCAACTAGACCCAGGAAAAAGTAAGTCATTTGTTTGACCATCTGGGGGCATAGCAGTCAGCTAGCAGGTACCCACTGGAGACAGCTCAACACGCAACTCCAGAAATACTTCCAGGTCCAAGAAATCTCAGTGACATCTGCCCCCGCAGCCTCTGCGATGCACTTCTGCCTTGTTTTTCTCTTCCTGCTCTGTGTACACAAACTGAATGAGGTTACTTAACCCTGACAGCTTTCTCTGGGGAGCAATTAGAGCCTTTAAGATCTTACCTATGTTTCACCAGAAGTCTTCTCATTAAATAGTTACTCCAAATGTTCCCAGGGCCTAAAACATTAAGATTTAAAGGAAACAATTGACTGCTTTTTTCCATGCCAAATCAGACCATTGTTTAACATGGTGAGAGCTACCACTGAGGTTACTGAAGTAGAAAAAGGGGGTTGTATGTTGCTAGAGAACAGAAACTTAGCAGGGAAATTAAAAATAAGACAGGCTTAGGGACCAAGTAAGTCAAAGTGATATCTTGAAGGAATCGGGCTTCGCAAGGATCCCGCAGCCCAAAAGCCAGACCCTAAATGCCCTTCGGGACTTCCAAAGCCGCTCTATTCTGCACCCCACCTCACAAAACAGGCAGGAGGTGCCAGCCAGGAGCATGTCATGAGGAGAAAGCTTCATGGCTGGGAAGCCGGGCAGGGGACCAGCACGGTGGTGCACAGAGCCCATCCGAGACTGGAAGCTTGTTTTGAAGCAGTGACCGAAGTTCTCCTTTCTGGCCCAGCCCCACCCTGCCAAAAAGAACCTTGCCCTTCATGAGAAAGTGATTTGGGGAACACCAGAGTGATCTGTGTCTGAGCTGTGTGGGGAGTTGGTTACCGAAGTATCGTGGAGTTCTGACTCCACAGTGCTTTAAGATAGCAGTTCCAATGTATTAAAATTTATTCATAATTTCTACATAGTACCAAGTCAGATCGGAAAATGAAAATGGACATCGTCTCCTTCACACCTGAGGTTTATTAACCCAGCACAGGAAGAGCGCTTCTGAGTGAGCAGAGAAAGAGGAACACATCTGTTTGGTGTCCAGCTCAGGATAAATGGAAAACATTCCTTGATTCTTCTCTGCACTTATGGGCTTCTGTTTCCCAGAACTTTCTCAGAAAGAATTCTTCACTTTTCTAAGCTGTGAGTTTATGCAAGCATCAGGAAAACTCAACAATTACATCCCCACGCAAACCAAACTCAGATGATTTTTTTTTCTTTTTTTGCACTCTCCCTCATTTCCCATGAAGGCCTTGCTCCCTTTGCAGGGTGTGGTACTGTCCAAAACACCAAGCAGACATAGCCTGCCTTGGGCGAGTTCCCTGGGAACTGGGCCGCACCCAGCACCTCTCCTTGAAGCTTCGGTTGATGCTGCCATTGTTGGTGATCACTTCATGACAAAGGCCACCCCTGGGGCATCAATCTTTCGGGGTCCTGCTAAGGTAGTCTAGGCCTTTCATTCCAAGCAAGACTTTGAATTTTCATAAGGCCTTCTGTAGACATCGCCCGTGGGGAACACTGGCCCTAACTTTGCCAATCCTTTCCATATTGGAGGAAATTCCCATGATATCTGTCCAACTTCCCCAATGTAGCTACAACTCAAACTCTCAGCCTCTCTTGTAGTTAGAATGCAGGCCTGTGACGAGCTCTGGCTTTGTACACACCCACATAAAATTCTGTTTTAGAAATGAGGAAGTGAGCAACGTAAGGAACCAGGCTCTGCCCAGGGAATCTCGTTCGCTGACACGGGACTTGGGGACTTGGGAAATAGCTGGGCGTGGTCTAGAGACAAGTTCCTACCATAGAGGTCTCTGTAGCTGCAATGGTGGCTCCATCTTCAGACCAATTCTACAATGTGGTTGGGGTATTTTTCCTTTACCTTGAACTTGCTTCCCCTGTCCCCCCAACTCCAAATGATCCCAAATATTTAATAAATCCATTTTATTCTTGAAACAGTTGTTTCTATTGTCCATAAACAAGCATACTGACAATGGGCATTTTGGGAGCTGAGGGGACAGGAGCCTGGAGATGCCCAGACCTTTGGTATTGGTCTGTGCTCTGTGGGGTTCTCTCTTCTCCTGGTCTTTGGGACCAGGTGGGAGGACAAGTGTCATGCCTTCCTGGGGTTATGGAGAGCTCATTCACTCAGAGAAAAGCTAACTTGTAAGTTATGAGCAGCCCCTTTTTAGAATTAGTGAGGTCTGCAGATGTAAGTGCCTCTAACATCCACCTAAAGCTCCAACACAGAAAAGCCTCAAAACATGACCTCTGGACAGGCGGAAGCTTCCACTCTCCCGCTTTGCCCTCCTTTCCCTGGGCCTCACTCAATCTTTACTTCACCCCTCTCCAGGTACCGGATCTCTCAGACCCTTCTCCCCTAGGAACCTCAGTCAAATTTGCAATCAATCCCTTTAAAGTTTCATGACTAAAATGGCTTAGAATATTACCCTTTGCCAGAAGTATCTATATGATATAGGAATCAGAGCCTAACGCTAAAAGAACGATGTCTCTTAGTGAAACTTCAGGCAGCGGCCAGTCAATAAAGAAAATTTGTGTTTGATTTGCTTCAATTTTCATTTATTTATTTGTTTGTTCTTAGCCATGAGGATTTCCCTGGGGGGCTACAAAGCCATCATGCAGTAAGGCAGGGGCCTAATATTTATGGAATACCTACATACCTGCAGGTAGAGTGCTGGATGCTCTTTCCTACATTGTCACACTTACCCCGGTCCTCAACACTCCAGCCATGCGAGCCATGTCGCTGCTCCTCTGACAGGCCATGCGCTCTCTGGCCTCAGGCCTGTGCCCTGGCCAGTTCCTCTGCCTGGGAAACCCTTTCCCCACACACCTGCATGGCCCACTCCCTCCCCATCAGGACTTGCTCAAATGTCCTGAACTAGAGATGTCGTCCCAGACCATGTGGCCCCACCCTCACATCTGGTATTCTCACTCTACCCCCTGCCCCAGCTTGATTAGTTCCCATGTCACTGATCACCACACAGCATGAGTTCTAAACAGGCAGAGATTTTATGGCTCCCTTTTCTACAGCACTCAGAGCAATCCTTGGCATGCAGTAAGTGCTCCATAAAATCTGCTGAGTGAAATAAATTGATATAGAATGATGTAAATATCATTGCAATTTTCAGAAAAATAATGATGCTCAGAAAAATTAAATTGTTCAAGGTCTCCCAGCTACCTCGAGTGAGGCCTTGCACCCAAACCTGAATCTGTGCAACAACAAAGAACAAGCTTGCTCACCCCAGCGCCCTGGTTAGCTGGGGAGAGTAACAGGTTAGCTCGGGGGAGTAGCAAGGTCCACAGCCCCAGTTCCCAGTGGCCTTCCAACCCCTCCCCGGTGGGTAAGACTTCATATCTAAGGGGATTAACTCAATAAAACAGTATCATACCAGTGAGCTTGGTAGGAATATTTTCCTCCAAATGGAAAATCAAGGACCCAGGCTCCTTCTAATTTATGGGTCAACCATGTTCAACACAAAGTTGTCCTGGGATCACTTCCATTCCAATCATGGAATGAGCCCGAGGACCATATTTTGGCAGGGAGTGGAGGGAAGACACTTCTTTTCATGTGACATTGGCCAGCACTCAGTCATATGGCTACATCCAACAAGAGAGTCTGGAAAATGTAAGGTGGCTGTGAGCCCAGAAAGAGAAGGGAAGAGGTGTGGTGACAACCAGCCTTCAGAGGATGCAAATGGCACCTTCCATTAGCAACTCAGGTGATAGAGTGTCCTAACTGCTGAGTAGAAAGGTAGCAGGCAAAGGGGATAACCACGCAGACCTGGAATCCAGGCAATCTTGGGTTCATATCCCAGGCTCACCACTGACTAGTTGTTTGATCTTAGTCAAGTTACTTACCTCTCTGAGTCTCAGTTTCCTCAACTATAAAATGGGGACAGTAGCAGCGTCTACCTCCTTAGGTTGTGGTGAGGGAAAGCTGAGATATGCCTGTGGGTCCGCAGTAATCCTGACACGTAGCTATTATTAGAGGGAAGATAGCCCGCCGAGGGTCCCCAGCTTCTTCCCCCAGTACTCTTGTGTCCCAGCTGGTCAGTCATCCAGAGAGCCACTGTGGGTCTTAAAGCTTAAACGAGACAAGCTTTGTCCCCACTTGACAAGTGACCTGTGAGTCCTTGCTGTTGCATCCTGTTGATGCTTTCTGACAAATCCCACACTATCACTTTGCATAAGTAAGTTTGAAATGCCCTTTCCATTAATGGAGGAGCTCTGCTATTAACTAATTACACTTTGGCTTTTTCTGCGTGAGCCACCGTGGCAGGGAGAAGAGGCCGAGTGTGTGGTAACCTCTGGCGTGGAGATAAGGCTTGTGCAGATTGGGACGGGCAGAGGCTGGGGTGTGTGTGGGGAGGGGGAGCTGCTCTCCTCTGTCCCTTTCTGTCTGTAAGTCCAGGTGTCGGGAGAGACGCCCTTGGAGGAGCTGCTCCCGATTTCCCACACGAAATCCTTTCCTACAAAGGATTCAGGCCAACTCAGATTTTCGAAAAACTACTGATGGGCAGAAAAGAATTAAATGAACTGCCAAGGTTACCAGCGAATGTATAGTTTAATGGGAGGTCTCAGAAGCCAGAGAGTCCACTGTTGTTCTGCCCCCATGGCCAACACCCGCAGGGTCAGCCAGGGCCAGCCTGGAAAGCAGTGGTCCACCTGCTCCCGTCTTCAGCTGTGCTACCTCCTTGTTGGCAATGAAAAAAGAAAAAAGGCTAGCGTTTGAAGTGAGGCAGAGGTGAATTCAAATCCCAGCTCTGCCACTTATCCTTGGCAAGTTGTATCCCCTCTCAAAGCCTCAGAGCCTCAGCTTCCTTGTGTGCTTGAGAATATCGATCTCAAGGGGTTACCACAGATCAGCTGTGAAAGAGTGGCTCAAAGTAGATACCAAGTAAATGTCTGCAGGTGGATGTTTTCTCCCCCGACTCGCACCCTGGGGGCTCTCCCATTTCTGTAGGCCTTGACGTCACTGGCCTGCAAATGTTTGTAAGGGGCTGCCCCTCACTCAGGAATTCCCACTGTAACATGGGATGCATCAGGTAACTGAGCGGTGAGGGAGCTGGCCGTGCCTTGAATAACGAGATGGGGACGTCTGTGTGACACTGATGGGGTGGCCCCTGTGGAAATCCATTCACAGGTTCTGAAGAGCCTCTTGGGGGGCCAACTCCTTGTGAGAGAAGGAGTCAGAAGTTATGACTTTACCCAATAGGAGGCCTTCTGCACAGGAAAGGAATAGGGAGTTTGAGTTGGAATCACTCGAATCTGTCCCTACCCCAGCTGCATGGATAGGTGTCTAGGTACCAGAGATAGCAAGTAACTTATAGAAAGAGCTGAGCTCCACATCCAGCTAGGATGCCAAAAATCACAACAGACTGTTGCTCCCACCCTAACAATGGGAACAAGCCAGTTACGCTGAAATATCACAATTGTTTAAAACCCTTCAGAGGGCTGAGGATACGAAGAAACAAAATAAACTAAATTTCAGAAGTCATGACCCCTTCCTCGCAAGAAGAGAGCCACAATGCTTTCATCACTGAGAAGGACCAGAGAAAGACGAATCTGCCATGGATGGGGGTAAGGAGAAACCCACCGAACTAGTAACAAACTCACAGTGGTGAGTGGGTTGGCGACAGGCTAGGACCCTGAGGAGCCCCAGGAAGAGTGTCTACACCACCCACCAGCCCTCTCCCATTGTTCTTATCTAGCACACAGGGGTAGTGTGCTGAGGGCAGGGTGGATAGGGGCGTAAGACAGATCACCCTAAGATGTCGGTGCCTTCCCCAAGTACAAGGCTGAATCTGGGGTGGCGCAGGACATCTCTCTGAGACAACCTTGGCCTCCACCACATCCACTGTCACCATCCCACAAAAGAGGCACGCTGCACCTCTGGGTGGATAGAGAATTCTCAAGGTGCAGAAATCTGGAGACAAGACTGGTGAGCAAAGAGAATAGCCCAGCGAGGAGGGGGTGCGAGGGGCAGGAGGGACCGGTAGCCAGGTTGTACAAGCATAAAGAATTTTCTGGAATCTCACCAGTGTTCAGATACCAATCTCTGCTGAAGGGAAAGCCTTGATTCTTTCCACAAATTGTTTGAAGCCAGTGGCAAAATCAACCTGAATCTAAGAAAGAAAACAGAGTGTTTACAGGGAAAATATATTTTTTCTTTTTCTTTTTTGTTTTGAGATAATAGCCAAGTATTTTCCAAAATCAACCCATAGATCCAAGAAGCTCAGTGAACCCAAGTAGCTAAATAGAAGGAAAAGCACACCTAGACACATCTCATACACACATGTATGGGTATTTTTAACTTCTGTAAAACTCTGCTGTTGAAAGCAAAAATAATAGTAATATATTATGGGTTTTATAGGATAAATAGAAGTAAAGTATGGAAAACAATAGCATAAGAGGCAAGAGGAAGGTAAATGGAATTATAATGCTGTTTCTCACATTGTTCACAAAATAGTGCGAATGTATTTGAAGGTAGACTGTGATCATTTAAAACATATAATTTAATTTCTAAAGAGCAAACTGCAAAAATAACACAAAAAGTGTAGCTACAAAGTCAACAGAAAAGACAAAATAAAATAATTAAAAAATACTTTATTCACCCCAAAAGAATACAGGGAAAAAAGAAAGCAAGGTACAAAAAATAGATACAACAAACACCAAAATAGTAAACTTAAACCTAACCATAGATATAATTACATTCAATGTAAATAGATTAAACACACCCACTATAAGTCAGAAATTGTCAGACTGAATAAAAAAGCAAGACTTATCTGTATGCTATTTAAAAGAAACATATGTTAAGTATAAAGACACAGGTAGATCAAAAGGAAAAGATTTTTAGAAAAAGATATTCTATACAAACAGTAAACAAAGAAAGCTGGTGGCTATATTAAAATCAGACAAAGTGGACTTTAAGATAAAAAATGTTACCAAAGATAAGGTGAGTATTTCATCATTTTAAAAGGGTTAACTCATTAGGAAGACCTAACAATCCTAAATGTGTATGCACTCATAACAAGGTTTCAAAGTTCACAAAGCAAAAATTGACAGGACTAAAGAGAATAATAAGAGAATTTCACACTCATAGTTGGAGATTTTAACGCCACTCTCTCGGCAATTGATATAACAAATAGACCCAAAAAGTCGGTAAGGATATTAAAAGGTTGAACATCACTTTTAACCAATTTGGCATAATTGACATTTATAAAACATTACACTCAAAACCTGCAAATATTCGTTAATTTTAATTGCATCTAAAACATTCTCTATAAACCTGCTGGGGCATAAAACAAATATGAAAAGAATATCAAAGACTCAAATTCTTATCAAAGGATCAAAATAATATTCTCTGACCACAATAGAACAAAATTAGATATCAATTACAATAAGATACCCAGAAAATCTAAAAATATTTTGAAATTGAAATACCCACTTCTATATAAACTTTAAGTAAAATAAGAAATCAAAAGAGAAATTAGAAAATATCTCTACTTAAAGAATAAATAAAAGCATAACATAACAAAATTTGTAGGATGCAGATAAAGCTGAGCTTAGTGGAAAATTTAGAATTTTAAATGTCCATATTAGAAAAAATGAGCTAAATTAAAGACCTATATTTCCACCTTAAAAGGCAAGAAAAAAAGAACAAATTCAAACCAACATTAAGTAGAAGAAAGCAAATAAAAATATTTAATAGCAGAAATAAATAAGACAGAAAATGGACAAGAAAAAAAATCAAAAAAAGTGAAAAACTGGATATTTAAAAAATAATAATAAAGCTGATAAATCCTTAGCAAAACTGATTAAGAGAAAAAAAACACAAATTACCAAAAATAAGAGTAAAACAAGAAATATCCCTGCAAATCATAAAAATATTAAAAGAATAATAAGGGGATGTTATAAACAAATGGATGCTAAAATATCAACTTTAAAAAAGGAAAAATTCCTTGAGAAATAAAACTTACCAGAACTGAAGTAAGAAGAAAGAGAAAATCTAAATGATCCAAAGTCTGCTGAGAAATTAAATTTGGCCAGGCATGGTGGCTCACTCCTGTAATCCTAGCACTCTGGGAGGTCGAGGTGGGAGGATCACTTGAGGTCAGGAGTTCAAGACCAGTCTGAGCAAGAGCAAGACCCCATCTCTACTAAAAATAGAAAAAATTAGCCGGGCATGGTGGCATGTGTCTGTAGTCCCAGCTACTTGGAGGCTGAGGCAGGTATATATCTTGAGTCCAAGAGTTTGAGGTTGCTGTGAGCTAGGCTGATGCCATGGCACTCTAGCCTAGGCAACACAGCAAGACTCTGTCTCAAAAAAAAAAAAAAAATTAAATTTATAATAAAATATTTACCAACAAAGAAATCTCCAGACCCAAATGGCTTCACCAATGAATTATACAAACATTTTAAGAAGAATTAGTATCAATCTTACACAAGCACTTTCAAAAGTTAGAGGAAGGAACAGTTCCTCAGTTGTATGAGACTCACTTAACTCTGATACCAAAACCTGACAAAGGAATTATAAGAAAAAAAATTACAAATATCCTTTATAAACATAGATGCAAAAATCTTTAACCAAATATTTGCAAAACAAATTTAGCAATATATATAAAAGATAATAGATCGTTGCTAAGTAACGTATATGCAGGATTGCACGAATGCAAGATTGGTTTAATATATGAAAATTATTCAATGTAATTAAAAGAGAAAAAATTACATAATCAGGAAGAAACGTGGATTAAAAGCAACCCCCACAAGCGCCACTCTCTCGAAAGTTGCAGGCGGATGTCTACCTACCTACGGCTCTTCTCGGAAAAAACAGCGAAAACCCCGAAGAAGCAACACGGGACACTCGGAGTGAAGGAGAAGGTGAGGGGCAATTCATCCAGCAAGACG
Organism: Avahi laniger; assembly: GCA_963575035.1. NCBI lineage: Eukaryota > Metazoa > Chordata > Mammalia > Primates > Indriidae > Avahi > Avahi laniger. The sequence continues at coordinate 25,257 of CAUYSK010075969.1, forward strand.
GCAGGGATCTGCGGGGAGGCGTCCACACGCGGGAAGGACAGGAGAACAGAGTCCTGGGGCTCCATGCTCGCCCCACAGGCACTGAGGCCCATGCTGTGAGCGGGCTCCCTCCACCACCACGAACCTCTGGACTGATGGGGGAGCTGCTCAGAGTCTGTGCAGAGACATTGCACCAGAGAGCAGGAGCAACAGGGATCTGGTGGCTGCCAATCCTGGGTTTCTGCAGCTGACACCATGCTGAGCTCTCAAGTGCACAGCGACAGGCCTGCTCCGGACTCAGCTTTGTAGGAGTAGCCTTCCCATCGCCCCCACTGGGCAGGGCAGAGAGTGGGCAGAGCTGACGCTCCCCATGACTGGGAACCAAGTGCCCCTCCCCCCCCAGCACAGGACCTAAACAGAGGAGCCCCCGGAGGTACCACAGGCGACACCTGGGAAGCCCTGGGTGACTGCCCCAGGGGGACCTAGGGTGGGGGAGAATCCCAGTCGCTGGCGGCCGCCACAGCCTGTAGACCACTGGAACCGACCCTGTCTGTTGGACTTGGCATCCACAGTCCCCACACTGGTGGAACAGTCCCAACTGCATAGCTCCGCCTCCACAGTTCCTAGTTCCAGCTTTGAGGCTCTTACTGCACCTGGGCCTGAGGCTCTACCCCTGTGGCTCCAGGGCTCCCACCCGACTGCGACACCACCCCCAAGATTCCGACATTACACCTGGACCCCAAGACCCCATCCCTGAGTCTTCATCTCTCCTGCTGTCCCAGCGGAACTGCCCTAAAGACCAACACTCTGCCCGGGACCCCCGCAGGCTCCACCCACCATTACAGCTGGACCTGGTTGAAGCGAGCTCCCACATCCCACAGCCTGGTCACCCATGACCACAGCCTTGATAGCCTCTAGCTGCTACTGTCACCTCCGTGGTGGAGACCCTGGGAAGAATAATCCCCCGCAACACAAGCCTCCAAGGAGAGAGTCTCACCCAGCCCCCAACTCTAACTTCCCACAATGATCTGGGGAATAACCCCCCGCCCCACATGAAGATAGAACAGCACCGGCTTAAACTGTGGCCATCACAGGGGAATGGGACCAGACAGGACAGCCGCACTGAGGCTCTTGGTGTGGGCACCCCTCCCCGCGGGGCCAGCATTACAGAGTATGACACAAAAGCACCACCTAGGAATCTCCCCTTCTTCTAACTAAGCAGGAGAGTTCCCAGGAAAGGAGAACAGGTGCCCTGCAAGCCTATCAGCCCTGAGCCAAGAGAAGCCGGTTCAAATGAGCTCTTTCTCTCTCTCTCTCTCTCTCTCTCTCTCTGTGTCTCTCTTTCTCTATGTTCTCACCCTTGTAACCTAGCCACATGGAGAGGCCATAGTAGATACTCCTGCCGACGTCCCATCTAAGGTCTAAGCTGACAGAATCAACTGCCAGACGTGTGTCTTCAGATGAATTCAGTCCCCAGCCTTTAAGCCATCCCAGATAACACCAAAGGGAACAGAAACAAGTTACTCCTACTGAGCCCTACCAAAATTATAGACTTATGTGCAAAATAAATATTGTCATTATTTAAAGCCAAAATAATTTTGGGATAGTTTGTTATGCAACCATAGTAACTGGAGCATTGTCAAAATAAAAGCAATTGTATGCATCAAAAGATATCTTTAAGAAATTGAATTGGCAATCCACAGACTGGAAAAAAATATTTACAATACAAATATCTGACAAAGGACATGTATCCATCATATATAAAGAAGGTCTATAAATAAAAAAAATTTAATGTATAAAAATAGGCAAAAGACTTAAAAAGACATCTCACAAGATAAACAAATGACCAATGAAACATGAAAAGGTGTTCAACATTGTCATGAAAGTGCAAATTAAAATCTTAATTTCATACCTACTAGCACATTTAAAATGAAAATCACCGACAATGTCAAATGTTGAAGACGGTATGAAGTATTAATAAGACTCTCATATCTTGCTCGATGCACATATAGAATGGTACAACCACTTTGGAGAACTGTTTGGCTGTTTCTTATGAAGTTAAATGGACATCTATCCCATGACCCAGCAATTTCACTACTAGGAATTTGCAAAACAGAAATGTAAGCGTGTTTTCACAAGGAGGCTTTTATGAGAATGTTAATAGCATCTTTATTCATAATACTCAAAAAGTGAAAACTACCTAAATATCCAAATATAGGAGAATAGAAAAACTAATTGTGGTACATCCATGCCATGGAATACAATTTAACAGTATGTATAAGGAATAAACTATTGATACACATAACGACTTGGATGAATCTTGGAAACATTCTTTTAAGTGAAAGAAGCCAGATAGAAAAGTGTACATATGATATAACTTCATGTAGATGAAATTTAAAAAAAAAACAAATCTAACATGATAAAAATTAGAAAGTGATTGCCTCTGGGAGACAAGGGAATTGACTTTAAAGGGATATAAAAAGTTTCTGGGATGTCCTGTATCTTTTTTGATCACACATGCGTATACAATTGTCAAAAAGCCTTGTACTAAACACAGGAATATAAATTATACTCAATTAAAAATTACAAAGAGCTGTTTCTCTAAGCTCTAGAACACATTGGGGCTCAAGCAGCCCCTGTGAAACCCCCTCTAACAAAGAAGACTAAGGCCTCCCCTTCCATCCCTCCCCCTGACCCCCACTTGCCCACGGACCACTTCTAGCACAGCAGCATATGGAGCTCAGCAAAGCAGTGGCACAGGGACAATAGCAAGACATACAGGTATCTGGGGCCCCACCGCAGGTACAAGCTTGTTTACATGCGATGCCCCAGCGTGTCCTAGAAGTACTAGTGTGAGTAGGGAACGTCACAGGAGGGCTGAGGTCAAGAGCTGTGCAGGTGGAAGTAATGAGCCAGTCAAATGTTGCCTTGATTCACAACCAGAGGCTTCTAGGTTTCTGATATAACCAGAGGGGTTATGTTTTCCATAGTATTTGTAGATGCTGATTACTATAATACAAGTTCACTTAAAAGTGTTTTTGTTATACATCTATTCAAATAGTAGATGTTAAAAGTAGAACTTCTGTTGAGAGTGTCATAGTTATTTTTAATAAATCGTGAAGGGGTTCCTTATACTTGGACAGATACTTGGTGTCAGAGAGACCTGGGTCAAACTCTGACTCTTCATCATCGTAGGTCCTAGTTGTGTGACTTTGGGAAAATTAATCTCTCTGACCTTCAGTTTCTCATGTGCAGAAATAGAGATGATGTTGTTCCTGCCTCGCAGAGTCATTGAGAGGATTAAATGATACCAATGAAGGTGCTAACACAGTGCATGACACATACCATGTGCTCAGTAAATATTAGCATTGTTCAACAAAAACTGCAAGTATACTAAAAAAAAAAAAAAAGTAGTCCAGGACTTAAACACTAGGTTCTGCTCCCATGTCCCCACTTCTCTCCCTGATTTGAACATGCTCTTTAATTCTCCAGACCTCCATTTCTTTACATGTCAAATGAGAACGTTGAGTCCAGCTATATCAGCAGCTTCACCACCATTAAGCACTTTCCCCTCCAGCCCGGCAGGAGATGCCCAAGGATGGAAATGTTTATCTCACCGTCAACACAGTCCAAACTACAACAACATGCCAAAGAACAGCAGGGCCAGGGTGACCACAGCTGCCACTCCCTGCCAGTGGCACAGAAAGTGGAGAAACGACCCAGGAAAGTATCTGGTAAACAGATACTTTGGCGTGCTCAGCAAAGCATAGTCTCTTCCCTCAGACTGGCAAAATGAGTCAAAAGTTTCTTTTTGCCAATCCAAGCGAAGAGGACTTTATGGATGGGAGAGGAATGAGTCTTTCCAGCGTGTCTGCCTCTTTCTACTCCCACTGCTCCCTAAGTCAGGCTTTTGGAGTCTCGCCTTAGGACAATTAAGAAGTCCTCTTAGCCCAGGGGTGGGGAAGCTTTTCATGCTGGAAGGCCACATTAATTCAGCTGTAATCAAATAAAGCCACATTCAAGAAACTTCAATTAGATATACTTAAAAATGTACATTATTTTGTAAAAATTTAACTATTATATATTTAATAATTTGAAAAAATGAAAACTGTTAATTTTAAAGTTAACTAACCTTTTAATGACTTTGCTGTGTCTGCTTTTTGTTGGAAAGTATTTGAATATCTGGTTGCAGCATGGAGGTCTGCAGTTTCAGTTGATCCTCTAGATGGGTATCAGTCATTTGTGACCTTAAGGGTGTCTTTATTTGGGCTGAGTAGGACAATGTGCATTCACAGCAATAAGTGGTCGAAAAGCAAGAAAGTATTTTTTGGGCATGTTGCTGAGGGTGTGGGTATTCTACTGCATTTTTGTGTATTTCAGTTGATTCTCAGCATCAAACAATGACTTTAAAATGTCATCTCCTGAGATCTCAATCAATTCCATCTGTAGTTCTTCAGGTGCCTTGGTGATACCAGCTAGGTGAGGCTGAAATGCTAATTTGAGTGTGACGTCATGATTTTCAAAGTTGGTGAACCTTTCATTGCATTTTCCAATTAACAGGTCTATAAGAGCTGTGTATTCTTCAAATTATTCACATATATTATCTTGCTCATCAATGACCTTTGCTAACTGGGGAAAATGTTCATCCCAAATTTCCTTTTGAAGAAGAAGTGTTTTGAAAAAATATAGCTTTTTTTGAAATGCTTGGATTATTTTTTGCCACATATCATATATATACTTAGTTTTATCTTGCGAAGAAATATTCAAGTCATTTTGATTTAACATGATATCACACAAAATGCTGTATTCCTGTAGAAATCTTTCAGTAATTCACATTGCTGATTCTGTTCTTCATAAAATTTAACTATCTGTTCTCACAGAGATAAAATTTTGGCTGTCCCTGTGGTAATCAACTCACTTAGAATGATATGGCAAATCTACCCTGAATAGCTCATCATTCAACTTTAGCATGTTAGGAAACTGATGATGCCATGTTGCATTTGCACGAATATAGTTAACAATACTTATAACTTGTCACAAAATGTCATTTAAAATGGTAGCTTTAGCAGAGATTTTGCTGATGCAAGATACAATGAAAAGAAATCAGAGCATCTGGATCTTTTAACACTTTTTTTAATCTGTGCAGTAAACCCTTCATGTTTTCGTGTCATGCAAGGTGTGCTGTCTGTACATACCCTCGCTAAATTTACCAAATTCAGTTCAGCTTCACGGCATTTGTCTTGAAAGTTGTTGAAGATATCTATTCCCCATGTCTTGTTCTCAAGAATGCCCGAAGTGAGTAACTATTTGAAGTAAAGAAAATCTTCTGCTATGACCCGAATGAAGTATAAAACCTGAGCTGAATCAGTACTATTAGTTGATTAATCCAAAGCAATTGAATAACATGTATGTTCTTTCTGAAGTATTGCATGAAGTTGTTCTGTTAAGTTGAAGGCTAATTCATGCTGTGGATCAGTTAGGGTTCTCCTTGAAAGAGGCGGTTGTTTGTACTTGAAATGTCATCAGGGTCTAAGCATCCCACAACTTCGACAATGTGTTCTTTCACAATTTTTACATCACTAATGGCTTCCCTCCACCCCCCTCCCCCACGAGTATATGAGCTATTTTACAAGTTGCTTCAGTGGCATTATTTCCAGGTCTTATTGATGCTTGAAAGAATTGTCTTTGCTTTTGCTTTTCGTATTTTAATTTCTGCAAGACAACCTTTCATGTCTCCCCTTCTAATTTAAAATATTTGTAGTCCTTATGAGTGTTATAATGCTGATGAGTATTGAATTTCTTTAATGTTGATATTACAATGTCACAAAGTAAGCAAATTATATTTTGCAGAAGCAAAATAATATTGCAATTCTCAATCTTCATTAAAAGCAAGAGAATGCTTTCTTCAGCATTCTCTTGGTCTTCTTTGACATGATGGGCTGTTAAGCACTATGCAACTATTCACAAATCCCACTTCAAACACAAACATAGTGCACTATTGTCAAAAGCTGGTAACAGACTGGCGTACTCGACCATCATAAACTCTTGCCAACCAGCCTCCAGCGGTAGTGGCACCAGTCAGATGGGGGTAGTTAGAACTAAATCATGAGCATAGCAGCCATCAATTTAGCTCTTATGACTTACTAATTTTATAATCGTGCCAGTCAATCTGGGAGGATTATTTCTTAGGAACTTACTTTATTCTTTGGTATTTTAAATACATTCATTTTAAAAATAAAATAAAAATATAAAAGATAAACAAAAATATATTAATAAAAATAAAAGGATTTGTTTTGTAAAATTTGGGTTCAGTAAAAAGGCTGCACTTAAGGACCTAGAAGGCCACATGTGGCCTTAAGGCTGCAGATTCCCCAGCCCTGACCTAGACCACTAAATTTTATTTTTTAGAGCTAGCATAATCTTAATCCAACACCTAAAAAGATAGCACAATAAAAATATTTACTCTTGAATAGAGATATAAATATTTAAATTAAGAAATTAAAAATATAAGATAATGTATTAATAGAATAATGCAGCTGGATTTAAAAAAACTTGTTCATTCATATATCCTTTTATTCAATAAAAGTCATTCAATAAAAGTGTATGTTTTTCTCTGCTTTGTCAAAGATTAGATAGCTATATAAGGATGGTTTTATATCTGGGTTCTCAGTTCTGTTCCATTGGTCTATGTCTCTGTTTTTATGCCAGTACCATGCTGTTCTAGTTACTATAGCCTCGTAGTATAGCTTAATACTACCACAGGTAGTAAATTGATTCCTTCCAATTTGTTCTTTTTGCTTAAGATTGCTTTTGTTATACAGGGTCTTCTCTGGTTCCATACGAGGCATAGAATTATTTTTTCTGGATCTTAGAAAAATGATGCTGATATTTTAATAGAGATTGCATTGAATCTGTAGATCACTTTGGGTAATGTAGACATTTTAACAATGTTGATTCTGCCAACCCATGAGCATGGTATGGTTTTCCACCTATTTACATCCTCTGCTATTTCCTTCCTCAGTGTTTCATAGTTCTCCCTGTAGAGGTCTTTTACCTCCTTAGTTAAATATATTCCTAAGTATTTTATTTTCTTTGTTGCTATTGTGAAGGGTATTGAGTCTTTGATTTGGTTCTCAGTTTGACTGTTGTCGGCATATAGGAATGCTACTGATTTGTGTACATTGATTTTGTAACCTGAGACTTTGCTGAATTTGTTTATCAATTCCAGTAGTCTCATGGCAGAATCTTCAGAGTTTTCTAGATATAAGATCATATAATCAGGAAAGAGTGATAGTTTGACCTCTTCTTCCCCCATTTGGATGCCCTTGATTTCCTTCTTTTGTCTGATTGCTCTGTCTAGGACTTCCAGCACTATGTTGAATATAAGCGGTGATAGAGGACGACCTTGCCTGGTTCTAGTTCTAAGTGGGAATGCTTTCAATTTTTCTCCATTCAGTATGATGTTGGTTGTGGGTTTGTCATATATGGCTTGTATCATTTTTAGGTAATTCTCATCCATGTCTATTTTGTTAACCATTCTTATCATAAAAGGGTGCTGAATTTTGTTGAATGCTTTTTCTGTGACCCTTGAGAGAATCAGATGTTCTTTGTTTTTGCTTCTATTTACGTGGTGAAATACGTTTATAGATTTCTGCATGTTGAACCATCCTTGCATCTCTGGGATGAAGTATACTTGGTCATGATGGATTATTTTTTTGATAAGCACATGAATTCGATTTGCTAGGACTTTACTGAGAATTTTTGCAGCTATATACATAAGGGATATTGGTAGATAGTTTTCTTTTTTTGTTGCATCCTTTCCTGGTTTAGGTATCAGGGTGATGTTGACTTCTTAAAATGAGTTGGGGAGGATTCTGTCCTTCTCGATGTTGCAGAATAATTTCTGCAGGATAGGCAGCAGTTTTTCTTTGTAGGTCAATTTCTTAATAAGTCAAATATACACTGGGATTAACTGAAATATCCATCAATGGGCAAATGGATGAACAAATTACTTTGTATCTATATAATGAAATAGTACTACTCAGCAATAAATAACAATGAATCATTGATCCATATAATACTAGGGAAGACTCTCAAAATAATTATGCTAAGTGAAAGAAGACAGACCAAAAAAGTATATATGATTTAATTTGTATAAATTTTTAAATAAAAAAAAATCTGTAGTGACAACAGATTTGCCTGGATATGGAGGTGGAAGATGGGAAGAAGGTTGAGAGTAGGATTACAAAGAACGTGAGAAACTTTTTGGGGAATGCATATGTTCATTGTGTTGATTGCGGTGGTAGCTTCGCAAGTCTATATATATGTCAACTTTTTTAACATTGTTCACTCTAAGTAGGTACGGTTTATTTTAATGCCAATTATACATCAATAAAACCATTTAAAAAATCCAAATTTAACAAGTATTTTCCCTCAATGTTGTAGAAGTCTTCTGGTATGAGCCCAAATGCAAAATGTTCTTGTTGGGTTTAAATCATTTTTGAAAGTACATGTGAGAACTTTCTGCACACATGTGCTCTACTGTTTATTTTCAACCCAACAAAATTAGAACTTATTTTGCATTCCAGTCTGTATTTCAGAATGGAAGTTTGTAGCTGATTTTCCAGAATTCCTTTCTAGCATAGTTCTATACCAGGTTCTGACAATATGATTTGGAATGTGGAAGGGAATAAGTGTTATGTGGTCCCAAACAATATTTTGGCCTGAATGTCTTACTTCAGTGTATATCTGGGAAAGTATTCACACATTGACTCTGAATGCATGAAACTATTAATACTTTATGTGAATCTGCAGAGGGTAAACTCCAAAGAACAGACTGAACTTAGCCTTCATTTGTGTGTATAGGTTTAAGTGTTTACAAGGTCTTTCAGAAAGTTTCATTCTTCTCCTAAATTTATCCTGATAACATTCCTAGAGGTTTTTACTTTCGTTTTTTTATAAGATGAAAAATCATAGGAAATTAGCATAAGGAAGTGCTTTTTCTTGCTGCTGACACTTCATAGAAAAAGAACAGTTTTTAAAAATTTGTGTAATCATGGGACATTTTCCCATGATGAACTCAGAGCATTCTCTTTGGCATAGGACACTGTTCACAAATGAAATCTTGTAGGACTGGTACTAAAACTGGCTGCAACTAAGCCAACTGGGGAGTTTTATAAAATAATTTTTTAGATCTCAATGCTGGAAATTGTGATTTCTAAAGTTAGTGGTGGAATCCCAACATCTGCAAGTTCAAATCACTCACAAGTTGATTCTATTCTCAAGCAGCCAATTTTGAGAACTCCTACAATCACCTGATGTGTCTTTATCAAATTGAAAAGCCAGGGATGAAGAGAGCACTAAATCATGCTCTAGTCTTTTGATGCAAATCCACATTTGAGTTCCCTACATTACGGGGGAAAATTATTTGGTTGAAATTTGGCAACAAAATTTTGGCAGATATACAGTGGCAGAAAGCATTCTTGAGGCTAGATCGAGGCCAGTAGAGCATCTTTTACAAGATTAGTATTTGTTGCCTGATCAGCATAGGTTAGTCTCCTTATCTTGGAGTCACTGAAATTGTGGGAACATAAGTTATTGATCTCAGATCACTCTATAGGAATTCAGTAACTTTAATTACGGTGTTTCTTCTGTCTAGGATTCATGTTTTCCACTTTTTAATAATTCTGAAATTTGGAGTATTTGGTTATTGATAAGATAGTGTGACTTTGTCCACTGAAAAGCTTTTTTTTTAAAGAGATAGCATTCCTGGCCGAGCACGGTGGCTCACGTCTGTAATTCTACCTCTCTGGGAGGCCAAGGTGGGTGGATTGTTTGAGCTCAGGAGTTCGAAACCAGTCTGAGCAAGAGCAAGACCCCATCTCTACTAAAATTAGAAAGAAATTAATTGGACAACTAAACATATATAGAAAAAATTAGCCGGGCATGGTGGCGCATGCCTGTAGTCCCAACTACTCGGGAGATTGAGGCAGGAGGATCGCTTGAGCCCAGGAGTTTGAGGTTGCTGTGAGCTAGGATGATGCCACGGCACTCTAGCCCAGGCAACAGAGTGAGACTCTGTCTCAAAAAAAAAAAAAAAAAGAGATAGCGTTCCTTATAACTAATATTATTTTAGAATTGAGAAAATATTGTCTTTCAAGTGGTAGTGATTCTCAAATCAAAGACTTTATATTCATTATTTTTGTTTTATTTAACAAATATTTACTGAGCACCTAATAAATCACTAATAGACAGTCACTGTTCTACATGTTGGGGTACAGAGCTAAAAAACACAGAATCACTCAATAATGACATGACTTCTTATTACTTCCCCAGATTTCCACCCCAAATCCTTGTCCGACATCTCAGTGGGTTATAGGCTGGCCCACAATGGATACATGAAAATATAAAGGCCTATATTAATGTGTATAAGAAAATTGGTATCTTCTCAGCTACAGAAATGTCCTGGGATGCTTCGCTAGGGAAATTTCATATCAAGTAGTGTCCTAAGAACCAAATAAACCTTAGAGGGTATGACAGCTGTCCTTCAGATTTACAAGGGCCATCTGAGACTGACAGGTACCTTACACATGAGGTCATTTATAAGGTCTGACTTGTGGAAGGAGGCCAGGAAAACATTCATCCCAGTTCAGTCCCTGCCCACCAGGGGGAGTGGCTTCCTAACACAAACTCATTTCCTGTGTGCATTGTAGGTTTAGATTTAACATTTCACTGTGCTTTCAATATTTCTTCCTGTTAAGAATCAAGAACATTGTTTAGGCGACACTCTAAAGATGAACTCTTCTCCAGGATTAGTGACTGTGATATTCTTATTGTTTGGTAAGTAAAATGCCTCTTAAAATTTGGACTCTTTCTCTTATCATATCAGCAAAATCTTTAACCATAACTTTATCTAAGAGCTTTATGTCCAAGGTGACGCAGATCTCTTTTCCCTCTCACCCTCCAGGAAGAACCTATGGAAACACAGTGACCCAGGGAGAAGGCCAAGTGACCCTCTCAAAAGGGGCTTTCCTGACTATAAACTGCACTTACACATCTTCAGGGTACCCTGCCCTTTTCTGGTATGTCCAATACCCAGGTGAAGGTCTACAGCTCCTTCTGAAAGCCACGAAGGCCAATGATAAGGGAATCAACAAAGGTTTTGAAGCCACGTACAAGAGAGAAACCACCTCCTTCCACTTGGAGAAAGCCTCAGTCCACGAGTCAGATTCAGCTGTGTACTACTGTGCTCTGAGTGACACAGTGACAGGAACTGCAGGGGGAGCTGAGCACAAACTCTGAGCTGCACAAGGTGGCTGCCTGCTCAGTCTGCCTCTGTGACCTACTCTGGTTTCAGCACGATTTGTGGCTGTTTGTCCCTCAGTTTCTCTGGTTAATACAAAAATCATGCAAATGGTCACAGCAGAACAAGAAGTGAATACTCCCATACCCAACTCTTCGTCAGTGAAAATGAAAACAGAGTCTGACATCAAATGCTTCCTCATCCAAGGCCAAAGTAATTTCAAGGTAAAACCACATAAACAATGAAGTTGTCTCTGTAGACAACTGTAGACTTACCCTTGTAGATAAATCCAGCCCCCACATCTTCTTCCAGTTCACATTGGAAGATACTGTAGGTAGATATGTTTTATTATATTTTTAGATAGCCAAATATTCCAGACAAGATGGCATCTGTATAATGTCTCCCTAACAGAGAATAGCATGTGAGATGATAGAAGAGCTACAGACCTCTAACAATAGGATTCTTAATAAAGAAAAAAGGAAAGAGAAGGAGGATAAACACAATTTTACATGTAATAAAACAATGCAAAAAGAGAAAAACACTATTTATCATAGAGAGGAAAGGTTTCATTTTTGGTAAATCCAACGGTAGATACAGGCTGATGTTTAAAGAGAAAGGGAGGGATCAAAAGCATGAGAAATTACTCATGTCTAAGTCATGAGTATTCCTCAACAGTTATATAGAACAGTTAGCTTTCTAATAAGTCCTCAAGTGAGTTAGTTTTGCAGTTCCAATGCAAGATTAGTCAGGCAATATTTATCTCTGCTTCCCCCTTAAACCCTATTAAAAAGACAGTAAAGAAATTAAAAAAGGCTTGAAGCTTGGACTTGGGGTGGGGAGGGGGGCAAGGGCAACATATGTAACCTAAACATCTGTACCCCCATAATATGCTGAAATAAAAAAATAAACTAAAATAAAAAAAAGACATTAAAAAAGGCATAAACCCACAAAAAGAATAGAAAAGGAGATGGCATCAGACAGTGATGTCAAAAAAATTTTAGAGGGTGAAAAGTATATGGAAAAGTGAAAACTTACATTGCAGATCAGTTGAAGAAGAAAGTTGGGTGTAGTAGGAGAAGCCAACAAGGAGCACCCCAATGTGTGTTGTACTCTTGTTTTAAGGTTTAGGAATTGGAAGCACTAATTACCTTTGAATAATTGGAGAAGATGGTTCTGTGTTTGTGTGTGTGTGTGTATGTGTGTGTGTGTGTGTGTGTGTGTGTGTGTGTTTATTTAAGGTATTTGGAAAGGAGGTTATGAAAAGAGGAGAACCGAGTGATAAAATTTATAGGTAACACACCACTCATGCTCTCTACCACTAGCTGTATAACAAGCAATGATCACTTCCCAAACTCAGTCAAACATTGGTAGTTAGTTTTTGATGAGGGATAGCATATAAAAAAGTAAGAAAGAAAAAAAATTAAAGTAGAATAACACAATAATTAGTCAATTATTCACTGCAGGGAAAATAAAATGTTATTCAAGAAAACGAACATACTCATAGTAGTCCATATGGTTTAACCAAATTCTCTTCCGGGTAAGTTTCACTAATTTATACCATCCGGTAATGATGATTAGGCAGAATATCTATTTCTTCTAAACCTTGTGTATTACTAAGATTTTTTACTTTGGCTTATCTATTGGATTTCTTTTTTTTAAAAAATAATTTATTTAGGCCGGGCGCGGTGGCTCACGCCTGTAATCCTAGCACTCTGGGAGGCCGAGGTGGGCGGATCGTTCTGAGCTCAGGAGTTCGAGACCAGCCTGAGCAAGAGCGAGACCCCATCTCTACCAAAAATAGAAGGAAATTAATT